>JAANDH010001566.1:2486-19964 GCA_011799765.1 Nymphaea thermarum
ATGAATGAGATTCAACTCATTCATATGATCCCTTGTAGTTAATGTAATATTCACTTGTTATAATGTCTATAATGAATTATTTAAATTATTAAAATCACTATTTTACATGAAAACAAATGGGACCAAAGCATTTGTTTGATCCCTTGTATCTAATCTAATGAGTTTAACTTCTTGCTACATCTATAGTGAACAATTTAAGAGATTGAAATCACAAATTCCTATCAACACGAGTGGGATTTAAGTGATTATCTTGACCACACATATTTATTTGAATGAACTTGTAGTTACATCTTTAACGAAAGATTTAAGAGATTGAAATCACAAGTTCGTATTTAATTGAATGTAGTTAACTTGTTGTTACATTCACATTGAATGATTTAGTGGATTGAAATCACACGTGTATGAAAATGAATGAGATTCAACTCATTCATATGATGACCATTTACCCAGACGGTAAAACTGAATGTGTCTCACACCATCACAAGACACGAGTTTCTATTTATACTTAAGGATCCGAAACGGATATGGACCCGCATCAACGTAGAACTATCCAGATGGGTAAATCTCAACACTTCTGATCTTCTAATTAGGGTTCCCCGTCAAGTTATTAACCACGGCCGACCAGCGTTTCTCTAGCAGCATGGAACAGGGGCTATTAGAGCTCAAGCGGCAGATAGTACTACCAAACATAAGCAACATCCCAAGCCAAAGACGGTGGGATCCGTGGATATGGCCGGAAGGTGGAAGGAAATCCAAGGGTGTAACGATTAGACCAGGCTGTTGGACCCCATAAATCCGCTGTTGCGGACGGAGGTCATCCGCTACGGCGAGTTCACTCAAGCCTACTACGACTCCTTCGACTCCGACGAGTTCTCGAGTAACTGCGACACTTGCCGGTTCGACAAAGATTATTTCTTCAAGCAGCTTGGTATGTCGGACTGCGGGCACCGAATGAGCCGCTACCTCTACGCCTCGACCAACCCCAACATCGCAAAGTTTTTCCACCACTCCAAGAATAGCAAGGCATGGAGCATAGATGTGAACTGGATGGGCTACGTCGCCGTGATGGGGCGGTGGGACATCCTGATCTCATGGAGCGGGACGGTCACCAAGATGGAGTGGATCGAGGATCTGATCACCATCCTCAAGCCCACCGGGTTCACGAGCGACTCGTCCATAAGGGTGGAGTCTGGGTTCCTGGACCTGTACGTGACGAAGGACACGTCCAAGTGCCATTACTGCAAGTACTCTGCTCGGGAACAGATACTGGCGGAGGTGAAGAGGTTGGTCGACGTCTACCAAGACGAAGAGCTGAGCATCACCATTACTGGGCACAGCCTGGGAGGGGAGCTCGCCCTGATCAGTGCCTACGACATAGCAGAGAAGGGCCTGAACGTGAGGCCCGATGGAAGCAAGATACCCATAATGCTCTTCACCTACGGTGGGCCGAGGGTGGGCAACATGAAGTTCAAGGAAAGATGCAAGAAATTGGGAGTGAAGGTTTTGAGATCTGTAAACATTCATGATGTGGTCCCTCAGGTTNATCACCTATCATACATCATTTTGAAGACGTCAAGTCATGAGCATGAGCAAATTCTTTTGTAACATTTTCTCAGTTGATGTACGTGCTGATTTAGGACCACAAAATGAAGTATTCAAGCTCCGTTCAGAAAAAGCCTTGCTTCCTTGCTCGATAACAATATTGTCAAACGAAATTGCATCGTGAACCATAAAAGATATTTTCATGATAACTGTAAGCAATTAATTTTGAAATAGGCAGTCATCTTACCGTGAACAGCTAAGTACTTTTAATACCAAATTCATAAACAATACTAAAAGTAAAGAAACTTATAATATAATCTACTTCTCCTTGGGAAAGGTTTAAGCAACTATGGCAAGAGTAATAAAAAGGCGCAGAGAAGGCGGTGGGCCTTTAATGAGAAAGGCCAGCCAATTGATAGTGCCCAAAAGCTTGAAGGGCTTAAAGCAATGGCACAGACTCCACCTGTAGTAGAGTAGTGGCAGACAATGCAACAAGAAGTGTCATTCTTTCTACAAGCTGAAGTTATTTCTTCCAAAAGTTTTCCTTTTTTCTTTCATTTTTGCTTATTACAGTAAAAAGACAAGCCATAAAACAAGTCATATAGAAAATTTTATGGGAACATTTGGATGACACCATTCAGAAAAGGAAAATTGTTCACTATTCAACAAAATATGTGTGATCAAATGAATCAATTAAATCTCTCTCGTTTTGATACGAACTTGGAATTTCAATCTCCTAGATCGTTCGTTAGAGATGTAACTACAAGTTGAACTCATTGGATTAGTTTCAAGGACACAAACAAATGCGTTGGTCTCATTTGTATCCATATAAACTAGTGATTTTAATCGACTAAATCATTCAATATAGACATTCTAACAAGTTAAACATATTAGATTAACAATAAGGGATCATATGAATAAGTTGAATCTCATTCATTTTCATACAAACTTGTGATTTCAATCCACTAAATCATTCAATGTGAATGTAACAACAAGTTAACCACGTTCAATTAATTATGGGTGATCAAATGAATCAATTAAATCCATCTCGTATTGATACGAACTTGCAATTTCAATCTCTTAGATCATTCGTTAGGGATGTAACTACACGTTCAACTCATTGGATTAGATATAAGGGATCAAACAAATACGTCGGTCCCATTTCTACTCATGTAAGCTAGAGATTTTGATCATTTAAATCATTCGTTATGGACATTATAACAAGTGAATCATATTAGATTGACTCAAATGGATCATATAAATGAGATGAATCACATTCATTTCCAAACAAACTTGTGATTTCAATCATTCAAATCATTCATTATAGATGTAATAACAAGTGAGACACATTATTTTAAATATAAGTGAGCAATGAATCACATGAATCTCATTCATTTTCTTTTAAAGTTGTGATTTCAATCCACTAAATCAATCAATATAGATGTAACAACAAGTTAAGAACATTCAATTAGGTACGTGTGATCAAGAGAATCACTTAAATCCCACTCGTATGGATAGGAACTTGTGATTTCAATCCCTTAAAAATTTCACTATAGATGTAATCAGAAGTTAAGCTCATTGCATTAGATACAAGGGATCAAAGAAATGCATTGGTCTCATTTGTATCCATGTAAACTAGAGATTTTGATCATTTAAATCATTTGTTATGGACATTATAACAAGTGAAACATATTAGATTACCTAAAAGGGATCATATGAATGAGTTGAATCTCATTCATTTTCATACAAACATGTGATTTAAATCCACAAAATCATTCAATGTGAATGTAACAACAAGTTAACCACATTCAATAAAATATGTGTGATCAAATGAACCAATAAATCTCTCTCGTATTGATATGAACTTGTTATTTCAATCTCTTAGATCGTTCGTTAGAGATGTAACTACATGTTCAACTCATTGTATTAGTTTCAGGGGATCAAACGAATGCATTAGTCTCATTTGCCTCCACATAAACTAGTGATTTTAAATGATTAAATCATTCAATATAGACATTCTAACAAGTTAAACATATTAGATTAACAATAAGGAATCATATGAATAAGTTGAATTTCGATCATTTTCATACAAACTTGTGATTTCAATCCACTAAATCATTGAATGTGAATATAACAACAAGTTAAACTCGTTTAATTAATCATGTGTGATCAATTGAATCAATTAAATTCCTCTCGTATTGATATGAACTTGTAATTTCAATCTCTTTGATCAATCGTTAGGGATGTAACTACACGTTCAACACATTGGATTAGATATAAGGGATCAGACAAATGCGTTGCTCCCATTTCTACCCATGTAAACTAGAGATTTTGATCATTTAAATCATTCGTTATGGACATTATAACAAGTCAAACATATTAGATTAACTCAAAGGGATCATTTGAATGAGATGAATCACATTCATTTTCATACAAACTTGTGATTTCAATCATTTAAATCATTCATTATAGATGTAATAACAAGTGAGACACATTAGATTAAATATATGTGAGCAATGAATCACTTGAATCTCATTCATTTTCTTTTACAGTTGTGATTTCAATCCACTAAATCATCCAATATAGATGTAACAACAAGTTAAGAACATTCAATTAGATACGTGTGATCAAGAGAATCACTTAAATCCCACTAGTATTGATGGGAACTCGTGATTTCAATCCCTTAAATCATTCACCATAGATGTAATAAGAAGTTAAACTCATTGGATTAGATACAAGGGACATTTGTATCCATATAAACTAGAGATTTTGAGCATTTAAATCATTCGTTATGGACATTATAACAAGTGAAACATATTAGATTAACTAAAAGGGATCATATGAATGAATTGAATCTCATTCATTTTCATACAAACTTGTGATTTAAATCCAGAAAATCATTCAATGCGAATGTAACAACAAGTTAACCACATTCAACAAAATATATGTGATCAAATGAATCAATTCAATCTCTCCCGTATTGATACGAACTCGGGATTTCAATCTCTTAGATCGTTTGTTAAATATGTAACTACAAGTTCAACTCATTGGATTAGTTTCAAGGTATCAAACGAATGCATTGGTCTCATTTGCATCTACATAAACCAGTGATTTTAATCGATTAAATCATTCGTTATAGAGATTCTAACAAGTTAAACATATTAGATTACCAATAGCAGTATCATATGAATAAGTTGAATCTCATTCATTTTCATACAAACTGGTGATTTCAATCCCCTAAATCATTGAATGTGAATATAACAACAAGTTAAACTCGTTCAATTAATTATGTGTGATCAAATGAATCAATTAAAATCCTCTCGTATTGATACGAACTTGTAATTTTAATCTCTTAGATCAATCGTTAGGGATGTAACTACTAGTTCAACTCATTGGATTAAATATAAGGGATCAAATAAATGCATTAGTCTCATTTGCATATACATATACTAGTGACTTTAATCGATTAAATCATTCATTAAAGACATTATAACAAGTTAAACATATTAGATTAACAACAAGGGATCATATGAATAAGTTGAATCTCATTGATTTTCATACAAACTTGTTATTTCAGTCCACCAAATCATTGAATGTGAATGTAATAACAAGTTGAACTCGTTCAATTAATTCTGTGTGATCAAATGAATCAATTACATCCCTCTTGTATTGATACAAACTTGTAATTTCAATCTTTTAGATCAATCGTTAGGGATGTAACTACAAGTTCAACTCATTGGATTAGATATAAGGGGTCACACAAATGCGTTGGTCCCATTTCTACCCATGTAAGAGATTTTGATCATTTAAATCATTCGTTATGGACATTATAACGAGTGAAACATATTAGATTAACTGAAAGGGATCATATGAATGAGATGAATCACATTCTTTTTCATAAAAACTTGTGATTTCAAGAATTTAAATCATTCATTAAAGATGTAATAACAGGTGAGACACAATAGATTAAATATAAGTGAGCAATGAATCACTTGAATCTCATTCATTTTCTTTTAAAGTTGTGATTTCAATCCACTAAATCATTCAATATAGATGTAACCAGAAGTTAGGAACATTCAATTAGATATGTGTCATCAAGAGAATCACTTAAATCCCACTCGTATTGATAGGAACTTGTGATTTCAATCTCTTAAATCATTCATCATAGATGTAATAAGAAGTTAAACTCATTGGATTACATACAAGGGATCAAACAAATGCATTGCTCTCATTTGTATCCATATAAACTAGAGATTTTGATCATTTCAATCATTCGTTATGGACATTATAACAAGTGAAACATATTAGATTAACTAAAAGGGATCATATGAATGAGTTGAATCTCATTCATTTTCATACAAACTTGTGATTTAAATCCACAAAATCATTCAATGTGAATGTAACAACAAGTTAACCACATTCAATAAAATATGTGTGATCAAATGAATCAATTAAATCTCTCTCGTATTGATACAAACTTGGGATTTCAATCTCTTAGATCGTTTGTTAAATATGTAACTACAAGTTCAACTCATTGGTTTAGTTTCAAGGGATCAAACGAATGCATTGGTCTCATTTCCATTTACATAAACTACTGATTTGAATCATTTAAATCATTCATTATGGACGTTATAACAAGTTAAACATATTAGATTAACAATAGGGGATCATATGATTGAGATGAATCACATTCATTTTCATATAAACTTGTGATTTCAATCATTTAAATCATTCATTATAGATGTAATAACAACTGCGACACATTAGATTAAATATAAGTGAGCAACGAATCACTTGAATCTCATTCATTTTCTTTTAATGTTTTGATTTCAATCCACTAAATCATTCAATATAGATGTAAAAAGAAGTTAAGAACATTCAATTAGATATGTGTGATCAAGAGAATCACTTAAATCCCAATCGTATTGATAGGAACTTGTGATTTCAATCCCTTAAATCATTCACTATAGATGTAATAAGAAGTTAAACTCATTGGATTAGATATAAGGGATAAAACAAATGCATTGGTCTCATTTGTATCCTTATAAACTAGATATTTTGATCATTTAAATCATTCGTTATGAACATTATAACAAGTGAAACATATTAGATTAGCTAAAAGGGATCATATGAATGAGTTGAATCTCATTCATTTTCATACAAACTTGTGATATAAATCCACAAAATCATTCCATGTGAATGTAACAACAAGTTAACCGCATTCAATAAAATATGTGTGATCAAATGAATCAATTAAATCCCTCTCATATTGATACAAACTTGGGATTTCATTCTCTTAGATCGTTTGTTGGAGATGTAACTACAAGCTCAACTCATTGGATTAGTTTCAAGGGATCAAACGAATGCATTGGTCTCATTTGCATCTACATAAACTAGTGATTTTAATCGTTTAAATCATTCATTATAGACATTATAACAAGTTAAACGTATATGATTAACAATAAGGGATCGCATGAATAAGTTGAATCTCATTCATTTTCATACAAACTTGTTATTTCAATCCACTAAATCATTCAATGTGAATGTAACAAAAAACTAACCACGTTCAATTAATTATGTTTGCTCAAATGAATTAATTAAATCCCTCTCGTATTGATACGAACTTGTAATTTCAATCTCTTAGATCATTCGTTAGGTATGTAACTACAAGTTCAACTCATTGGCTTAGATATAAGGGATCAGACAAATGCGTTGGCCACATTTCTACCCATGTATACTAGAGATTTTGATCATTTAAATCATTCGTTATGCACATTATAACAAGCGAAACATATTAGATTAACTCAAAGGGATCATATGAATGAGATGAATCACATTCATTTTCGTACAAACTTGTGATTTCAATCATTTAAATCATTCATAAAAGATGTAATAACAAGTGAGTTACATTAGATTAAATATAAGTGAGCAACGAATCACTTGAACCTCATTCATTTTCTTTTAAACTTGTGATTTTAATCACCCAAATCATTCAATATGGATGTAACAACATTCAATGAAATATGTGTGATCAAATGAATCAATTAAATATCTCTCGTATTGATACGAACTTGGTATTTCAATCTCTTAGATCGTTCGTTAGAGCCATAACTACGAGTTCAACTCATTGGATTAGTTTCAAGGGATCACACGAATGCATTGTTCTCATTTCCAACTACATAAACTAGTGATTTTAATCGATTAAATCATTCATTATAGACATTCTAACAAGTTAAACATATTAGATTACCAATAAGTTGAATCTCAGTCATTTTAAGACAAACCTGTGATTTCAATCCACTAAATCATGGAATGTGAATATAACAACAAGTTAAACTCGTTCAATTAATTATGTGTGATCAAATGAATCAATTAAATTCCTCTCGTATTGGTACGAACTTGTAATTTGAATCTGTTAGATCAATCATTAGGGATGTAACTACAAGTTCAACTCATTGGATTAAATATAAGGGATCAACCAAATGCATTGGTCCCATTTCTACCCATGTAAACTAGAGATTTTTATCATTTAAATCATTCGCTATGGACATTATAACAAGTGAAACATATTAGATTAACTCAAAGGGAACATATGAATGAGATGAATCACATTCATTTTCATACAAACTTGTGATTTCAATCAATTAAATCATTCATTGTAGATGTAATGACAAGTGAGACACATTAGATTAAATATAAGTGAGCAATGAATCACCTGAATCTCATTCATTTTCTTTTCATGTATTGATAGGAACTTGTGATTTCAATCCCTTAAATCATTCACTATAGATGTTATGGACATTATAACAAGTGAAACATATTGGATTAACTAAAAGGGATAATATGAATGAGTTGAATCTCATTCATTTTCATACAAACTTGTGATTTCCACATTCAGTAAAATATGTGTGATCAAATGAATCAAGTAAATCTATCTCGTATTGATACGAACTTGGGATTTCAATCTCTTAGATTGTTCGTTAGAGATGTAACTACAAGTTCAACTCATTGGATTAGTTTCAAGGGATCAAACAAATGCATTGGTCTCATTTGCATCTACATAAACTAGTGATTTTATTCGTTTAAATCATTCGTTATAGACATTATAACAAGTTAAACATATTATATTAACAATAAGGGATCATATGAATAAGTTGAAGCTCATTCGTTTTCATACAAACTTGTTATTTCAATCCACTAAATCATTGAATGTGAATATAACAACAAGTTAACCACGTTCAATTAATTATGTGTGATCAAATGAATGAATTAAATCCCTCTCGTATTGATACGAACTTGTAATTTCAATCTCTTAGATCATTCGTTAACGATGTAACTACAAGTTCAACTCATTAGATTAGATATAAGGGATCAAACAAATGCATTGGTCCCATTTCTACCCATGTAAACTAGGGATTATGATCGTTTAAATCTTTCGTTATGGACATTATAACAAATGAAATATATTAGATTAACTAAAATGATCATATAAATGAGATGAATCACATTCATTTTCATACAAACTTGTGATTTCAATCATTCATTATAGATGTAATAACAAGTGAGACACATTATATTAAATATAAGTGAGCAATGAATCACTTGAATCTCATTCATTTTCTTTTCAAGTTTTGATTTTAATCCACTAAATCATTCAATATTGATGTAACAACAAGTTAAGAACATTCAATTAGATATGTGTGATCAAGAGAATCACTTAAATCCCACTCGTATTGATGGGAACTTGTGATTTCAATCCCTTAAATCATTCACTATAGATGTAATAAGAAGTTAAACTCATTGGATTAGATTCAAGGGATCAAACAAATGCATTGGTCCCATTTGTATCCATGTAAACTAAAGATTTTGATCATTTAAATCATTCAGTATGGACATTATAACTGGTGAAGCATATTAGATTAACTAAAAGGGATCATATGAATGAGTTGAATCTCATTCATTTTCTTACAAACTTGTGATTTAAATCCATAAAATCATTAAATGCGAATGTAACACCAAGTTAACCATATTCAATAAAATATTTGTGATCAAATGAATCAATTAAATCTCTCTAGTATTGATACGAACTTGGTATTTCAATCACTTAGATCGTTCGTTAGAGATGTAAGTACAAGTTGAACAAA
Organism: Nymphaea thermarum; assembly: GCA_011799765.1. Taxonomy (NCBI): domain Eukaryota; kingdom Viridiplantae; phylum Streptophyta; class Magnoliopsida; order Nymphaeales; family Nymphaeaceae; genus Nymphaea; species Nymphaea thermarum. The sequence continues at coordinate 12,173 of JAANDH010001566.1, forward strand.
TTGGATTAGTTTCAAGGGATCAAACCAATGCATTGGTCTCATTTGCATCTACATACACTAGTGATTTTAATCGCATAAATAATTCATTATAGACATTCTAACAAGTTAAACATATTAGATAAATAATAAGGGATCAGATGAATAAGTTGAATCTCATTCATTTTCATACAAACTTGTGATTTCAATCCACTAAATCATTGAATGTGAATATAACAACAAGTTAAACTCATTCAATTAATTATGTGTGATCAAATGAATCAATGAAATCCCTCTCGTATTGATACGAACTTGTAATTTCATGTTCAACTCATTTGATTAGATATATGGGATCAAACAAATGCGTTGGTCCCATTTCTGCCCATGTAAACTAGAGATTTTGAACATTTAAATCATTCGTTTTGGACATTATAACAAGTGAAACATATTAGATTAACTAAAAGGGATCATATGAATGAGATGAATCACATTCATTTTCATACAAACTTGTGATTTGAATGGTTTAAATCATTCATTATAGATGTAATAACAACTGAGACACATTAGATTAAACATTAGTGAGCAATGAATCACTTGAATTTCATTCATTTTCTTTTAAAGTTTTGATTTCAATCCACCAAATCATTCAATCTAGATGTAACAAGAAGTTAAGAACATTCAATTAGATATGTGTGATGAAGAGAATCGCTTAACTCCCACTCGTGTTGATAGGAACTTGTGATTTCAATCCCTTAAATCATTCCCTATAGATGTAATAAGAAGTTAAACTCATTGGATTAGACACAAGGGATCAAACAAATGCATTGGACTCATTTGTATCTATATAAACTAGATATTTTGATCATTTAAATCATTTGTTATGGACATTATAACAAGTGAAACATATTGGATTAACTAAAAGGGATCACATGAATGAGTGGAATATCATTCATTTTCATACAAACTTGTGATTTAAATCCACAAAATCATTCAATGTGAATGTAACAACAAGTTAAACACATTCAACAAAATATGTGTGATCAAATGAATCAATTAAATCTCTCTCGTTTCGATACGAACTTGGGATTTCAAACTCTTAGATCGTTCGTTAGAGATGTAACTACAAGTTAAACTGATTGGATTAGTTTCAAGGGATCAAATGAATGTATTGGTCTCATTCGTATCTACTTAAACTAGTGATTTTAATCATTTTAATCATTCATTATAGACATTATAACAAGTTAAACATATTAGATTAAAAATAAAGGATCATATGAGTAAGTTGAATCTCATTCATTTTCATACAAACTTGTGATTTAAATCTACAAAATCATTCAATGTGAATGTAACAACAAGTTAACCACATGTAATAAAATATGTGTGATCAAATGAATTAGTTAAATCTCTCTCGTATTGATACGAACTTGGGATTTCAATCTCTTAGATCGTTCGTCAGAGATGTAATTACAAGTTCAACTCAATGGATTAGTTTCAAGGGATCAAACGAATGCATTGGTCTCATTTGCATCTATATAAACTAGTGATTTTAATCGATTAAATCATTCAATATAGACATTACAACAAGTTAAACTTATTAGATTAACAATAAGGGATCATATGAATAAGTTGAATCTCATTCATTTTCATACAAACTTATGATTTCAATCCACTAAATTATTGAACGTGAATGTAACAACGAGTTAACCACATTCTATTAAATATGTGTGATCAAAAGAGTCAATTAAATCTCTCTCGTATTGATACGAACTTGGGATTTCAATCTCCTAGATCGTTCGTTAGAGATGTAACCACAAGTTCAACTCATTGGATTAGTTTCAAGGGATCAAACAAATGCAATGGTCTCATTTGTATCGACATAAACTAGTGATTTTAATAGTTTAAATAATTCATTATAGACATTATAACAAATTAAAAACATTAGATTAACAATAAAGGATCATATGAATAGGTTGAATCTCATTCATTTTCATACAAACTTGTGATTTCGATCGACTAAATCAAGGAATGTGAATATAACGACAAGTTAGTCACATTCAATTAAATATATCTGATCAAAGGAATCAATTAAATCCCTCTCGTATTGATACAAACTTGTAATTTCAATCTCTTAGATCATTCGTTAGGGATGTAACTACAAGTTCAACTCATTGGATTAGATATAAGGGATCAAACAGATGCATTGGTCCCATTTCTACCCATGTTGACTAGAGATTTTGATCATTTAAATCATTCGTTATGGACATTATAACAAGTGAAACATATTAGATTAACTAAAAGGGATCATATGAATGAGATGACTCACTTTCATTTTCATACAAACTTGTGATTTCAATCATTTAAATCATTCATTATAGATGTAATAACAAGTGAAACACAATAGATTAAATATAAGTGAGCAAAAAATCACTTGAATCTCATTCATTTTATTTTAAAGTTGTGTTTTCAATCATCTAAATCATTCAATATAGATGTAACAACAAGTTAAGAACATTCAAATAGATATCTGTGATCAAGAGGATCACTTAAATCCCACTTGTATTGATAGGAACTTGTGATTTTAATCCCTTAAATCATTCACTATAGATGTAATAAGAAGTTAAACTCATTGGATTAGACACAATGGATCAAAAAAATGCATTGGTCTCATTTGTATCCATATAAACTAGAGAATTTGATCATTTATATCATTCGTTGTGGACATTATAACAAGTGAAACATATTAGATTAACTAAATGGGATCATATGAAAGAGTTGAATCTCATTCATTTTCATACAAACTTGTGATTTAAATCTACAATATCATTCAATGTGAATGTAACAACAAGTTGACCACATTTAATAAAATATGTGTGATCAAATGAATCAATTAAATCTCTCTCGTATTGATACGAACTTTAGATTTCAATCTCTTAGATCGTTCGCCAGAGATGTAACTACAAGTTCAACTCATTGGATTAGTTTCAAGGGATCAAAGGAATGCATTGGTCTCATTTGCATCTATATAAACTAGTAGTTTTAATCGATTAAATCATTCAATATAGACATTATAACAAGTTAAACATATTAGATTAACAATAAGGGATCATATGAATAAGTTGAATCTCATTCATTTTCATACAAACTTGTGATGTCAATCCACTAAATTATTGAACGTGAATGTAACAACAAGTTAACCACATTCTATTAAATATGTGTGATCAAATGAATCAATTAAATCTCTCTCGTATTGATACGAACTTGGGATTTCAATCACCTAGATCGTTCGTTAGAGATGTAACTACAAGTTCAACTCATTGGATTACTTTCAAGGGATCGAACGAATGCATTGGTCTCAATTGTTTCGACATAAACTAGTGATTTTAATCGTTTAAATCATTCATTATAGACATTATAACAAATTAAACACATTAGATTAACAATAATGGATCATATGAATAAGTTGAATCTCATTCATTTTCAAACAAACTTGTGATTTCAATCCACTAAATCATGGAATGTGAATATAACATCAAGTTAGTCACATTCAATTAAATATATCTGATCAAATGAATCAATTAAATCCCTCTCGTATTGAAACGAACTTGTAATTTCAATCTCTTAGATCATTTGTTAGGGATGTAACTACAAGTTCAACTCATTGGATTAGATATAAGGGATCAAAAAAATGCATTGGTCCCATTTAGACCCATGTTAACTAGAGATTTTGATCATCTAAATCATTCTTAATGGACATTATAACAAGTGAAACATATTAGATTAACTAAAAGGGATCATATGAATGAGATAAATCACATTCATTTTTATACAAACTTATGTTTTCAATCATTTAAATCATTCTTAAATCGTTCGTTAGAGATGTAACTACAAGTTCAACTCATTGGATTAGTTTCAAGGGATCAAACGAATGCATTGGTCTCATTTGCGTCTACATAAACTAGTGATTTTAATCGATTAAATCATTCATTATAGACATTATAACAAGTTAAACATATTAGATTAACAATAAGGGATCATATGAATAAGTTGAATCTCATTCGTTTTCATACAAACTTGTTATTTCAATCTACTAAATCAATGAATATGAATATAACAACAAGTTAACCACGTTCAATTAATTATGTCTGATCAAATGAATGAATTAAATCCCTCTCGTATTGATACGAACTTGTAATTTCAATTTCTTAGATTATTCGTTAGGGATGTAACTACAAGTTCAACTCATTGGATTAGATATAAGGGATCAGACAAATGCGTTGGTCCCATTTCTACCCATGTAAACTAGAGATTTTGTTCATTTAGTCATTCGTTATGGACATTATAACAAGTGAAACATATGAGATGAATTACATTCATTTTTATACAAACTTGTGATTTCAATCATTTAAATCATTCATTATAGATGTAATAACAACCATGACACATTAGATTAAATATAAGTGAGCAATGAATCACTAGAATCTCATTCCTTTTCTTTTAAAGTTGTGGTTTCAATACACAAAATCAATTAATATGGTTGTAACAATAAGTTAAGGACAATCAATTAGATATGTGTGATCAAGAGAATCACTTAAATCCTACTTGTATTGGTAGGAACTTGTGATTTCAATCCCTTGAATCATTCACTATAGATGTAACAAGAAGTTAAACTCATTGGATTAGATGCAAGGGATCAAACAAATGCATTGGTCTCATTTGTATCCATATAAACTAGCAATTTAAATCATTCATTATAGATATTATAACAAGTCAATATTAGATTAACTATAGGGGATCATAAAAATAAGTTGAATCTCATTCATTTTCATACAAACTGGTGATTTAAATCCGCAAAAATCATTCAATGTGAATGTAACAACAAGTTAACCACAATCAATAAAATATGTGTGATCAAATGAATCAATTAGATATCTTTCGTATTGATACGAACTTGGGATTTCAATCTCTTAGATCGTTCATTAGAGATGCAACTACAAGTTCAACACATTGAATTAGTTTCAATGGATCAAACAAATGCATTGGTCTCATTTGCATCTACATAAACTAGTTATTTTAATCGATTAAATTATTCAATATAGACATTATAACAAGTCAAAACATATTAGATTAACAATAAGGGATCATATGATTAAGTTGAATCTCATTCATTTTCTTACAAACTTGTGATTTCAATCCACTCAATTATTGAATGTGAATATAACAACAAGTTGACGACGTTCAATTAATTATGTGTGATCAAATGAATGAATTAAATCCCTCGTGTATTGATACGAACTTGTAATTTCAATTTCTTATATTATTCGTTAGGGATGTAACTACAAGTTCAACTCATTGGATTAGATATAAGGGATCAAACAAATGCGTTGGTCCCATTTCTACCCATGGAAACTAGAGATTTTAATCATTTGAATCATTCGTTATGGACATTATAACGAGTGAAACATATTAGAGTAACTAAAAGGGATCATATGAAAAAGATGAATCACATTCATTTTCATACAAACTTGTGATTTCAATCACTTAAATCATTCATTATAGATGTAATAACAACTGAGACATATTAGATTAAATATAAGTGAGCAATGAATCACTTGAATCTCATTCACTTTCTTTTAAAATTGTGATTTCAATCTACTAAATCATTCAATATAGATGTAACAATAAATTAAGAACATTCAATATAGATGTAACAATAATTTAAGAACATTCAATTAGATATGTGTGATTAAGAGAATCACTTAAATCCCACTTGTATTGATAGGAACTTATGATTTCAATCCCTTAAATCATTCACTAAAAATAAGAACTTAAACTCATTGGATTAGATACAAGGGATCAAGCAAATGCATTGGCCTCATTTATATCCATATAAACTAGAGATTTTGATCATTTAAATCATTTGTTATGGACATTATAACAAGTGAAACATATTGGATTAACTAAAAGGGATCATATGAATGAGTTGAATCTCATCCATTTTCATACAACTTGTGATTTAAATCCACAAAATCATTCAATGTGAATGTAACAAGTTAAACACATTCAACAAAATATGTGTGATCAAATGAATCAATTAAATCTCTCTCGTTTTGATACGAACTGGGAATTTCAATCTCTTAGATCGTTCGTTAGAGATGCAACTACAAGTTCAACACATTTGATTAGTTTCAATGGATCAAACGAATGCATTGGTCTCATTTGCATCTACATAAACTAGTTATTTTAATCGATTAAATTATTCATTATAGACATTATAACAAGTTAAACATATTAGATTAACAATAAGGGATCATATGAATAAGTTGAATCTCATTCATTTTCATACAAACTTGTGATTTCAATCCACTCAATTATTGAATGTGAATATAACAACAAGTTGACGACGTTCAATTAATTATGTGTGATCAAATGAATGAATTAAATCCCTCGCGTATTGATACGAACTTGTAATTTCAATTTCTTATATTATTCGTTAGGGATGTAACTACAAGTTCAACTCATTGGATTAGATATAAGGGATCAAACAAATGCGTTGGTCCCATTTCTACCCATGTACACTAGAGATTTTAATCATTTGAATAATTCGTTATGGACATTATAACGAGTGAAACATATTAGAGTAACTAAAAGGGATCATATGAAAAAGATGAATCACATTCATTTTCATACAAACTTGTGATTTCAATCACTTAAGTCATTCATTATAGATGTAATAACTACTGAGACACATTATATTAAATATAAGTGAGCAATGAATCACTTGAATCTCATTCACTTTCTTTTAAAATTGTGATTTCAATCTACTAAATCATTCAAGATAGATGTAACAATAATTTAAGAACATTCAATATAGATGTAACAACAATTTAAGAACATTCAATTAGATATGTGTGATTAAGAGAATCACTTAAATCCCACTTGTATTGATAAGAACTTGTGATTTCAATCCCATAAATCATTCACTATAAATGTAATAAGAAGTTTAACTCATTGGATTAGATACAAGGGATCAAGCAAATGCATTAGCCTCATTTATATCCATATAAACTAGAGATTTTGATCATTTAAATCATTTGTCATGGACATTATAACAAGTGAAACATATTGAATTAACTAAAAGGTATCATATAAATGAGTTGAATCTCAATCATTTTCATACGACTTGTGATTTAAATCCACAAAATCATTCAATGTGAATGTAACAAGTTAAACACATTGAACAAAATATGTGTGATCAAATGAATCAATTAAATCTCTCTCATTTTGATACGAACTTGGGATTTCAATCTCTTAGATCGTTCGTTAGAGATGCAACAACAAGTTCAACACATTTGATTAGTTTCAATGGATCAAACGAATGCATTGGTCTCATTTGCATCTACATAATTTAGTTATTTTAATCGATTAAATTATTCATTATAGACGTTATAACAAGTTAAACATATTAGATTAACAATAAGGGATCATATGAATAAGTTGAATCTCATTCATTTTCATACAAACTTGTGATTTCAATCCACTAAATTATTGAATGTCAATATAACAACAAGTTAACCACGTTCAATTAATTATGTGTGATATAATGAATGAATTAAATCATTCAATATAGATGTAACAACAAGTTAATAAAAATTCAATTAGATATGTGTGATCAAGAGAATCACTTAAATCCCACTCGTATTGATAGGAACTTGTGATTTCAATCCCTTAAATCATTCACTATAGATGTAATAAGAAGTTAAACTCATTGGATTAGATACAAGGGATCAAACAAATGCATTCTATCCATGTAAACTGG
>JAANDH010001566.1:23506-41067 GCA_011799765.1 Nymphaea thermarum
AAAATCTCCAGTTTACATGGATAGAATGCATTTGTTTGATCCCTTGTATCTAATCCAATGAGTTTAACTTCTTATTACATCTATAGTGAATGATTTAAGGGATTGAAATCACAAGTTCCTATCAATACGAGTGGGATTTAAGTGATTCTCTTGATCACACATATCTAATTGAATTTTTATTAACTTGTTGTTACATCTATATTGAAAGATTTAGTGGATTGAAATCACTACATTAAAACAAAATGAATGAGATTCAAGTGATTCATTGTTCACTTATATTTAATCTAATGTGTCTCACTTGTTATTACATTTATAATCAGTGATTTAAATTATTGAAATCACAAGTTTGTATGAAAATGAATGTGATTCATCTCATTCATACGATCCCTTATTGTTAATCTAATATGTTTAACTTGTTATAATGTCTATAATGAATGATTTAAACGATTAAAACCACTAGTTTATGTAGATGCAAATGAGATCAATGCATTCATTTGATCCCTTGAAACTAATCCAATGAGTTGAACTTGTAGTTACATCTCTAACAAACGATCTAAGAGATTGAAATCCCAAGTTCGTATCAATACGAGAGAGATTTAATTGATTCATTTGATCACACATATTTTGTTGAATGTGGTTAACTTGTTGTTACATTCACATTCAATGATTCTGTGGATTTAAATCACAAGTTTGTATGAAAATAAATGAGATTCAACTCATTCATATGATCCCTTTTAGTAAATCTAATATGTTTCACTCGTTATAATGTCCATAACGAATATTTAAATGATCAAAATCTCTAGTTTATATGGATAGAATGCATTTGTTTGATCCCTTGTATCTAATCCAATGAGTTTAACTTCTTATTACATCTATAGTGAATGATTTAAGGGATTGAAATCACAAGTTCCAATGAATACGAGTGGGATTTAAGTATATCTCTTGATCAAACATATCTAATTGAATGTTCTTAACTTGTTGTTACATCTATATTGAATGATTTAGTGGATTGAAATCACAACTTAAAAAAAAATGAAATAGATTCAGGTGATTCATTGCTCACTTATATATAATCTAATGTGTCTCAGTTGTTATTACATCTATAATGAATGATTTAAATGATTGAAATCACAAGTTTGTATGAAAATGAATGTGATTCATCTCATTCATAGGATCCCTTGTAGTTAATCTAATATGTTTCACTTGTTATAATGTCCATAACGAATGATTTAAATCATCAAAATCTCTAGTTTACATGGGTAAAAATGGGACCAATGCATTTCTCTGATCCATTATATCTAATCCAATGAGTTGAACTTGTAGTTACATCCCGAACGATTGATCTAAGATATTGAAATCCCAAGTTTGTATCAACACGAGAGAGATCTAATTGATTCATTTGATCACACATATTTTGTTGAATGTGGTTAACTTGTTGCTACATTCACATTCAATGATTTTGTGGATTTAAATCACAAGTTTGTATGAAAATGAATGAGATTCAACTCATTCATATGATCCCTTTTAGTAAATCTAATATGTTTCACTTGTCATAATGTCTTAACGAATATTTAAATGATAAAAATCTCCAGTTTACATGGATAGAATGCATTTGTTTGATCCCTTGTATCTAATCCAATGAGTTTAGCTTCTTATTACATCTATAGTGAATGATTTAAGGGATTGAAATCACAAGTTCCTATCAATACGAGTGGGATTTAAGTGATTCTCTTGATCACACATATCTAATTGAATGTTCTTAACTAGTTGTTACATCTATATTGAATGATTTAGTGGATTGAAATTACAACTTAAAAAAAAATGAATGAGATTCAAGTGATTCATTGCTCACTTATATATAACCTAATGTGTCTCAGTTGTTATTACATCTATAATGAATGATTTAAATGATTGAAATCACAAGTTTGTACGAAAATGAATGTGATTCATCTCATTATTATGATTCCTTTTAGTTAATCTAATATGTTTCACTTGTTATAATGTCCATAACGAATGATTTAAATGATCAAAATCTCTAGCTTACATGGGTAGAAATGGGACCAACACATTTGTTTGATCCCTTATATCTAATCCAATGAGTTGAACTTGTAGTTACATCCCTAACGAATGATCTCAGAGATTGAAATTACAAGTTCGTATCAATACGAGAGAGATTTAATTGGTTCATTTGATCACACATAATTAATTGAATGTGGTTTACTTGTTGTTATATTCACATTCCATGATTTAGTGGATTGAAATAACAAGTTTGTTTGAAATTGAATAAGATTCAACTTATTCATATGATGCCTTATTGTTAATCTAATATGTTTAACTTTTTATAATGTCTATAATGAATGATGTAAACGATTAAAATCACTAGTTTATGTAGATGCAAATGAGACCAATGCATTTGTTTGATCCCTTCAAACTAATCCAATGAGTTCAACTTGTAGTTACATCTCTAACGAAGGATCTAAGAGGTTGAAGTCCCATGTTCGTATCAATATGAGAGAGATTTAATTGATTCATTTGATCACACATATTTTGTTGAATGTGGTTAACTTGTTGTTACATTCACATTGAATGATTTTGTGGATTTAAATCACAAGTTTGTATGAAAATGAATGAGATTCGACTCACTCATCTGATCCCTTTTAGTCAATCCAATATGTTTCACTTGTTATAATGTCCATAACGAATGATTTAAATTATCAAAATCTCTAGTTTATATGGATACAAATGAGTCCAATGCATTTGTTTGATCCCTTGTATCAAATCCAATGAGTTTAACTTCTTATTACATCTATAGTGAATAATTTATGGGATTGAAATCACAAGTTCCTATCAATACGAGTGAGATTTAAGTGATTCTCTTGATCACACATATCTAATTGAATGTTCTTAACTTCTTGCTACATCTATATTGAATGATTTAGTGTATTGAAATCAAAACTTTAAAAGAAAATGAATGAGATTCAAGTGATTCATTGCTCACTTATGTTTAATCTAATGTGGCTCACTTGTTATTACATCTATAATGAATGATTTAAATGATTGAAATCATAAGTTTGTATGAAAATGAATGTGATTCATCTCATTCATATGATCCCTTTTAGTTAATCTAATATGTTTCACTTGTTATAATGTCTATAACAAATTATTTAAGTGATCAAAATCTCTAATTTACATGGGTAGAAATAGGACCAACGCATTTGTCTGATCCCTTATATCTAATCCAATAAGATGAACTTGTAGTTACAATCCTAACGATTGATCTAAGAGATTGAAATTACAAATTCGTATCAACACGAGAGGGATTTAATTGAATCATTTGACCACACATAATTAATTGAACAAGTTTAACTTGTTATTATATTCACATTCAATGATTTAGTGGATTGAAATAACAAGTTTGTTTGAAAATGAATGTGATTCAACTTATTCATTTGATCCCTTATTGTTAATCTAATATGTTTAACTTGTTATAATGTCTAAAATGAATGATCTAATCGAATAAAATCACTAGTTTATGTAGATACAAATGAGACCAATGCATTCATTTGATCCGTTGAAACTAATCCAATGAGTTCAACTTGTAGTTACATCTCTAACGAACGATCTCAGAGATTGAAATCTCAAGTTTGTATAAATACGAGAGAGATTTAATTGATTCATTTGATCACACATATTTTGTTCAATGTGGTTAACTTGTTGTCACATTCACATTGAGTGATTTTGTGGATTTAAATCACAAGTTTGTATGAAAATGAATGAGATTCAACTCATTCTTATGATCCCTTTTAGTTAATCTAATATGTTTCACTTGTTATAATGTTCATAATGCATGATTTAAATGATCAAAATCTCTAGTTTACATGGATACAAATGAGACCAATGCATTTGTTTGATCCCTTGTATCTAATCCAATGAGTTTGACTTCTTATTACATCTATAGTGAATGATTTAAGGGACTGAAATCACAAGTTCCCATCAGTACGAGTGGTATTTAAGTGATTCTCTTGATCACACATCACTAATCCAATGAGTTGAACTTGTAGTTACATCTCTAACAAACGATCTAAATGATTGAAATCCCAAGTTTCTATCAATACGTGAGCGATTTAATTGATTCATTTGATCACACATATTTTGTTAAATGTGGTTAACCTGTTGTTACATTCACATTCAATGATTTTGTGGATTTAAATCACAAGTTTGTATGAAAATGAATGAGATTCAACTCATTCATATGATCCCTTTTAGTAAATCTAATATGTTTCACTTGTTATAATGTCTATAACGAATATTTAAATGATCAAAATCTCTAGTTTACATGGATAGAAGGCATTTGTTTGGTCCCTTGTATATAATCCAATGAGTTTAACTTCTTATTACATCTATAGTGAATGATTTAAGGGATTGAAATCACAAGTTCTTATCAATACGAGTGGGATTTAAGTGATTCTCTAGATCACACATATCTAATTGAATGTTCTTAACTTGTTGTTACATCTATATTGAATGATTTAGTTTATTGAAATCACAACTTAAAAAAAAATGAATGAGATTCAAGTGATTCATTGCTCACTTATATATAATCTAATGTGTCTCAGTTGTTATTACATCTATAATGAATGATTTAAATTATTGAAATCACAAGTTTGTATGAAAATGAATGTGATTCATCTCATTCATATGATCCCTTTTAGTTAATCTAATATGTTTCACTTGTTATAATGTCCATAACGAATGATTTAAATGTTCAAAATCTCTAGCTTACATGGGTAGAAATGGGACCAATGCATTTGTTTGATCCCTTATATCTAATCCAACGAGTTGAACTTGTAGTTACATCCCTAAAGAATGATCTAAAAGATTGAAATTACAAGTTCGTATCAATACGAGAGGGATTTAATTGATTCATTAGATCAAACATAATTAATTGAACGTGGTTAACTTGTTGTTATATTCACATTCAATGATTCAGTGGATTGCAATAACAAGTTTGTAAGAAAATGAATGAGATTCAACTTATTCATATGATCCCTTATTGTTAATATAACATGTTTAACTTGTTTTAATGTCTATAATGAATGATTTAAATGATTAAAATCACTAGTTGATGTAGATGCAAATGAGACCAATGCATTCGTTTGATCCCCTGAAACTAATCCAATGAGTTGAACTTGTAGTTACATCTCCAACAAACGATCTAAGAGATTAAAATCCTAAGTTCGTATCAATACGATAGAGATTTAATTGATTCATTTCCATATTTTATTGATTGCGGTTAACTTGTTGTTACATTCATATTGAATGATTTTGTCGATTTAAATCACAAGTTTGTATGAAAATGAATGAGATGCAACCCATTCAAATGATCCCTTTTAGTTAATCTAATATGTTTCACTTGTTATAATGTTCATAACGAATAATTTAAATTATCAAAATCTCTAGTTTATAAGGATACAAGTGAGACCACTGCATTTGTTTAATCCCTTGTATCAAATCTAATGAGTTTATCTTCTTATTACATCTATAGTGAATGATTTAAGGGATTGAAATCACAAGTTTGTACGAAAATGAATGTGGTTCATCTCATTCTTATGATTCCTTTTAGTTAATCTAATATGTTTCACTTGTTATAATGTCCATAACGAATGATTTAAATGAGCAAAATCTCTAGTTTACATGGGTAGAAATTGGACCAATGCATTTGTTTGATCCCTTATATATAATCCAATGAGTTGAACTTGTAGTTACATCCATAGCGATTGATCTAAGAGATTGAAATTACAAGTTCGTATCAATACGAGAGTGATTTAATTGATTCATTTGATCACACATAATTAATTTGAACGAGTTTAACTTGTTGTTATATTCACATTCAATGATTTAGTGGATTCAAATCACAAGTTTGTATGAAAATGAATGAGATTCAACTTATTCATATGATCCCTTATTGTTAATCTATTATGTTTAACTTGTTAGAATGTCTATAATGAATGATTTAATCGATTAAAATTACTAGTTTATGTATATGCAAACGAGACTAATGCATTCATTTGATACCTTGAAACTAATCCAATGAGTTGAACTTGTAGTTACATCTCTATTGAATGATCTAAGAGATTGAAATCCCCAGTTCGTATCAATACGAGAGAGATTCAATTGATTCTTTTGATCACACATATTTAATTGAACATCGTTAACTTGTTATATTCACATTTAATGATTTAGTGGATTGAAATCACAAGTTCATATGTAAATGAATGTGATTCAACTTATTCATATGATCCCTTACTATTAGTCTAATTTGTTTAACTTGTTATAATGTCAATAATGAATGATTTAAACGATAAAAATCACTAGTTTATGTAGATACAAATGAGACCAATGCATTCGTTTGATCCCTTGAAACTAATCCAATGAGTTGAACTTGTAGTTACATCTCTGACGAATGATCTAAGAGAATGAAATCCCAAGTTCGTATCAATATGAGAGAGATTTAATTGATTCATTTGATCACACATATTTTATTGAACGTGGTTAACTTGTTAAATTCACATTCAATGATTTAGTGGATTGAAATCACAAGTTTGTATGAAAATGAATGAGATTCAACTTATTCATATGAACCCTTATTGTTAATCTAATATGTTTTAACTTGTTAGAATGTCAAAAATGAATGATTTAAACGATTAAAATCACTAGTTTATGTAGATACAAATGAGACCAAAGAATTCGTTTGACCCCTTGAAACTAATCCAATGAGTTGAACTTGTAGTTGCATCTCCAATGAATGATGTAAGAGATTGAAATCCGAAGTTCGTATGAATACGAGAGAGATTTAATTGATTCATTTTATCACACAAATTTTATTGAATGTGGTTAACATGTTGTTACATTCACATTGAATGATTTTGTGGATTTAAATCACAAGTTTGTATGAAAATGAATGAGATTCAACTCATTCATATGAACCCTTTTAGTTAATCTAATATGTTTCACTTGTTATAATGTCCATAACGAATGATTTAAATTATCAAAATCTCTTGTTTATATGTTGACAAATGAGACAAATGCATTTGTTTGATCTATTGTATCTAATCCAATGAATGATTTAAGGAATTGAAATCACAAGTTCCTATCAATACGAGTGGGATTTAAGTGATTCTCTTGATCACACATATCTAATTGAATGTTCTTAACTTGTTGTTACATCTATATTGAATGATTTAGTGGACTGAAGTCACAACATTAAAAAAAATGAATGAGATTCAAGTGATTCATTGCTCACTTATATTTAAACTAATGTGACTCACTTGTTATTACATCTATAAAGAATGATTTGAATGATTTAAATGACAAGTTTGTATGTAAATGAATGTGATTCATCTCATTCATATGATTCCTTTTAGTTAATCTAATACGTGTCATTTGTTATAATGTCCATAACGGATGATTTAAATTTTGCAAATCTCTAGTTTCTATGGGTAGAATTGGGACCAACGCATTTGTTTAATCCCTTATATCTAATCCAATGAGTCGAACTTGTAGTTACATCCCTAACGAATGATCTAAGAGATTGAAATCCCAAGTTTTTATCAATACGAGAGGGATTTAATTGTTTCATTTGATCACACATAATTAATTGAACGGGGTTAACTTGTTGTTATATTCACATTCAATGATTTAGTGGATTGAAACAACAAGTTTGTATGAAAATGAATGAGATTCAACTGATTCATATGATCCCTTATTGTTAGTCTAATATGTTTAACTTGTTATAATGTCAATACTGAATGATTTAAACGATTAAAATCACTACTTTATGTAGATACAAATGAGACAAATGCATTCGTTTGATCCCTTGAAACTAATCCAATGAGTTGAACTTGTAGTTACATCTCTAATGAACGATCGAAGGGATTGAAATCCCAAGTTCGTATCAATACGAGAGAGATTTAATTGATTCATTTGATCACACATATTTTATTGAATGTGGTCAACTTGTTGTTACATTCATATTTAATGATTTTGTGGATTTAAATCACAAGTTTGTATGAAAATGAATGAGATTCAACTCATTCATATGGATACAAATGAGACCAATGCATTTGTTTGATCCCTAGTATCTAATCCAATGAGTTTAACTTCTTATTACATTTATAGTAAATGATTTAAGGAATTGAAATAACAAGTTCCTATCAATATGAGTGGGATTTAAGTGATTCTCTTGATCACACAAAGCTAATTGAATGTTCTTTACTTGTTGTTACATCTATATTGAATGATTTAGTGGATTGAAATCACAACTTTAAAAGAAAGTGAATGAGATTCAAGTGATTCACTGCTCACTTATATTTAATCTAATGTGTCTCGCTTGTTATTACATCTATAAATGAATTATTTCAATGATTGAAATCACAAATTTGTATGAAAATAGATGAGATTCATCTCATTCATATGATCCATTTTAGTTAATCTAATATGCTTCAATTGTTATAATGTCCATAACGAATGATTTGAATGATCAAAATGTCTAATTTACATGAGTAGAAATCGGACCAACACATTCGTTTGATCCCTTATATCTAATCCAATGAGTCGAACTTGTAGTTACATCCCTAACGACTAATCTAAGAGATTGAAATTACATGTTCGTATCGATACGAGAGGGATTTAATTGATTCATTTGATCCCACATATTTAATTGAACGTGGTTAACTTGTTGTTATATTCACATTCAATGATTTAGTGGATTGAAATCACAAGTTTGTATGAAATTGAATGAGATTCAACTTATTCATATGATCTCTTATTGTTCATCTAATATGTTTAACTTGTTATAATGTCTATAATGAATTATTTAAATGATTAAAATCACTAGTTTATGTAGATGCTAATGAGACCAATGCATTCGTTTGATTCCTTGAAACTAATCCAATCAGTTGAACTTGTAGTTAGATCTCTAACGAACGATCTAAGTGATTGAAATCACAAGTTCGTGTCAATACGAGAGAGATTTAATTGATTCTTTTGATCACACATACTTTATTGAATATGGTTAACTTGTTACATTCACATTGAATGATTTAGTGGATTGAAATCACAAGTTTGTATGATAATCAAAGAGATTCAACTCATTCATATGATCCCCTATAGTTAAAATAATGTTCACTTGTTATAATGAATGATTTAAATTATTAAAATCAATAGTTTATATTGATACAAATGGGGCCAATGCATTTGTATGATCCCTTGTATCTAATCCAATTAGTGTAACTTCTTGTTACATCTATAGTGAACGATTTAAGGGATTGAAATTACAAGTTCTTATCAACAAGAGTGGAATTTAAGTGATTCTCTTAATCACACATATCTAATTGAATGTGCTTAACTTGTTGTTACATCCATATTGAATGATTTGGGGGATTGAAATCACAAGTTTAAAAGAAAATGAATGAGATTCAAGTGGCTCGTTGCTCACTTATATTTAATCTAATGTAACTCACTTGTTATTACATCTATAATGAATGATTTAAATGATTGAAATCACAAGTTTATATGAAAATGAATGTGATTCATCTCATTCATATGATCCCTTTTAGTTAATGTAATATGTTTCACTTGTTGTAATGTTAATAATGAATGATTCAAATGATCAAAATCTCTAGTTTATATGGGTAGAAATGGGACCAACGCATTTGTTAACTTGTAGTTACATCTCTAACGAATGATCTATGAGATTGAAATAACAAGTTTGTATCAATACGAGAGGGATTTAGTTGATTCATTTGATCACACATATTTAATTGAATGTAGTTAACTTATTGTTATTTTCACATTCAATGATTTAGTGGATTGAGATCACAAGTTTGTATGAAAATGAATGAGATTCAACTTATTCATACGATCTCTTATTGTTAATCCAATATGTTTAACTTGTTATAATGTCTATAATAAATTATTTAAAGGATTAAAGTCACTAGTTTATGTAGATACAAATGAGACCAATGCATTCGTTTGATCCCACGTAACTAATCCAATGAGTTGAACTTGTAGTTACATCTCTAACGAACGATCTAAGAGATTGAAATCACAAGTTTGCATCAATACGAGAGAGATTTAATTGATTCATTTGATCACACATGCTTTATTGAATGTGGTTAACTTGTTGTTACATTCACATTGAATGATTTAGTTGATGAAAATCACAAGTTTGTATGATAATCAATGAGATTAAACTCATTCATATGATCCCCTATAGTTAATCTAATGTTCACATGTTATAATGAATGATTTAAATGATTAAAATCACTAGTTTATATTGATACAAATGGGACCAATGCATTTGTTTGATCTCTTGTATCTAATCCAATGAGTTTAACTTCTTGTTACATATATAGTGAACGATTTAAGGGATTCAAATCACAAGTTCTTATCAATAGGAGTGAAATTTAAATGATTCTCTTAATCACACATATCTAATTGAATTTGCTTAACTTGTTGTTACATCCATATTGAATGATTTGGGGGATTGAAATCACAAGTTTAAAAAAAAATGAATGAGATTTAGGTGATTCGTTGCTCACTTATATTTAATCTAATGTAACTCACTTGTTATTACTCCTATAATGAATGATTTAAAAGATTGAAATCACAAGTTTATATGAAAATGAATGTGATTCATCTCATTCATATGATCTCGTTTAGCTAATCTAACATGTTTCACTTGTTGTAATGTCTATAACGAATGATTTAAATGATCAAAATCTCTAGTTTATATGGGAAGAAATGAGACCAACGCATTTGTTTGATCCCTTATATCAAATCCAATGAGTTGAACTTGTAGTTACATCTTTAACGAATGATCTGAGAGATTGAAATCACTAGTTTGTATGAATACGAGAGAGATTTAATTGATTCATTTGATCACACATATTTAATTGAACGTAGTTAACTTGTTGTTATATTGGCATTCAATGATTTAGTGGATAGAAATCACAAGTTTGTATAAAAATGAATGAGATTCAACTTATTCATACGATCTCTTATTGTTAATCTAATATGCTTAACATGTTATAATGTCTATAACAAATGTTTTAAAGGATTAAAATCACTAGTTTATGTAGATACAAATGAGACCAATGAATTTGTTTGAAACCTTGTAACTCATCCAATGAGTTGAACTTGTAGTTACATCTCTAACGAACGATCTAAGAGATTGAAATCACAAGTTCGTATCAATATGAGAGAGATTTAATTGATTCATTTGATCACACATACTTTATTAAATGTGGTTGACCTGTTGTTACATTTACATTGAATGATTTAGTGGATTGAAATCACAAGTTTGTATGATAATCAATGAGATTCAACTCATTCATATGATCCCCTATAGTTAATCAAATGTTCACTTGTTATAATGAATGGTTTAAATGATTAAAATCACTAGTTTATATTGATACAAATTGGACCAATGCATTTGTTTGATCTCTTGTATCTAATCTAATGAGTTTAACTTCTTGTTACATCTATAGTGAACGATTTAAGGGATTGAAATCACAAGTTCTTATCAATAGGAGTAGAATTTAAGTGATTCTCCTAATTACACATATCCAATTGAATGTGCATAACATGTTGTTACATCCATATTGAATGATTTGGGGGATTGAAATCAAAGGTTTAAATGAAAATGAATGAGATTCAAGTGGCTCGTTGCTGATTATATTTAATCTAATGTAACTCACTTGTTGTTGCATCTATAATGAATTATTTAAATGATTGAAATCACAAGTTTATATGAAAATGAATGTGATTCATCTCATTCATATGATCCCTTTTAGTTAATCTAATATGTTTCACTTGTTGTAAAGTCTATAACGAATGATTTAAACGATCAAAATCTCTAGTTTATATGGGTAGAAATGGGACCAACTCATTTGTTTGATCCCACATATCTAATCCAAAGAGTTGAACTTGTAGTTACATCTCTAACGAATGATCTAAGAGATTGAAATCACTAGTCTGTATCAATACGAGAGAGATTTAATTGATTCATTTGATCACACATATTTAATTGAACGTAGTTAACTTGTTGTTATATTGACATTCAATGATTTAGTGGATAGAAATCACAAGTTTGTATGAAAATGAATGAGATTCAACTTATTCATATGATCTCTTATGGTTAATTTAATATGCTTAACTTGTTATAATGTCTATAACAAATGGTTTAAAAGATTAAAATCACTAGTTAATGTTGATACAAATGAGACCAATGCATTTGTTTGATCCCTTGTAACTAATCCAATGAGTTGAACTTGTAGTTACATCTCTAACGAACGATCTAAGAGATTGAAATCACAAGTTCGTATCAATACGAGAGATATTTAATTGATTCATTTGATCACACATACTTTATTGAATGTGGTTAACTTGTTGTTACATTTACATTGAATGATTTAGTGGATTGAAATCACATGTTTGTATGATAATCAATGAGATTCAACTCATTCGTATGATCCTCTATAGTTAATCAAATGTTCACTTGTTATAATGAATGATTTAAATGATTAAAATCACTAGTTTATATTGATACAAATTGGACCAATGCATTTGTTTGATCCTTTGTATCTAATCCAATGAGTTCAACTTCTTGTTACATCTATAGTGAATGATTTAAGGGATTGAAATCACAAGTTCTTATCAATAGGAGTGGAATTTAAGTGATTCTCTTAGTTACACATATCTAATTGAATGTGCTTAACTTGTTGTCACATCCATATTGAATGATTTGGCGGATTGAAATCACAAGTTTAAATGAAAATAAATGAGATTCAAGTGGCTCGTTGCTTACTTATATTTAATCTAATGTAACCCACTTGTTGTTGCATCTATAATGAATTATTTAAATGATTGCAATCACAAGTTTATATGAAAATGAATGTGATTCATCTCATTCATATGACCCCTTTTAGTCAATCTAATATGTTTCACTTGTTGTAAAGTGTATAACGAATGATTTAAATGATCAAAATCTCTAGTTTATGTGGGTAGAAATGGGACCAACGCATTTGTTTGATCCCACATATCTAATCCAATGAGATGAACTTGTAGTTACATATCTAACAAATGATCTAAGAGATTGAAATCACAAGTTTGTATCAATACGAGAGGGATTTAATTGATTCATTTGATCACACATATTTAATTGAATGTAGTTAACTTGTTGTCATATTCACATTCAATGATTTAGTGGATTGAAATCAAAAATTTGTATGAAAATGAATGAGATTCAACTTATTCATATGATCTCTTATTGTCAATCTAATATGTTTAACTTGATATAATGTCTATAATGAATAATTTAATCGCTTAAAATAACTAGTTTATGTAGATGCAAATGAGACCAATGCATT
This sequence comes from Nymphaea thermarum, assembly GCA_011799765.1. Lineage (NCBI taxonomy): Eukaryota > Viridiplantae > Streptophyta > Magnoliopsida > Nymphaeales > Nymphaeaceae > Nymphaea > Nymphaea thermarum. The sequence goes on from JAANDH010001566.1 coordinate 36,937, forward strand.
CTTTTGATCTCTTGTAACTAATCCAATGAGTTGAACTTGTAGTTACATCTCTAACGAATGATCTAAGAGATTGAAATCACATGTTCGTATCAATACGAGAGAGATTTAATTGTTTCATTTGATCACACATACTTTATTGAATGTGGTTAACTAGTTGTTGCATTCACATTGAATGATTTAGTGGATTGAAATCACAAGTTTGTATGATAATCAATCAGATTAAACTCATTCATATGATCCCCTATTGTTAATTCACTTGTTATAATTTCTATAATGAATTACTTAAATGATTAAAATCACTAGTTTATATTGATACAAATGAGACCAACGCATTTGTTTTTACCCTTGTATCTATTCCAATGAGTTTAACTTCTTGTTACATCTATAGTGAACGATTTAAGGGATTGAAATCACAAGTTCTTACCAATAGGAGTGGAATTTAAGTGATTCTTTTAATCATACATATCTAATTGAATGTGCTTAACTTGTTGTTACATCCATATTGAATGATTTGGGGGATTAAAATCACAAGTTTGAAAGAAAATGAATGAGATTCAAGTGATTCGTTGCTCACTTATATTTAATCTAATGTAACTCGCTTGTTATTACTTCTGTAATGAATGATTTAAATGATTAAAATCACAAGTTTATATAAAAATGAATGTGATTCATCTCATTCATATGATCTCTTTGAGTTAATTTAATATGTTTCACTTGTTGTAATGTCTATAACGAATGATTCAATGATCAAAATCTCTAGTTTATATGGGTAGAAATGGGACCAACGCATTTGTTTGATCCCTTATATCTAATCCAATGAGTTGAACTTGTAGTTACTTCTCTAACGAATGACCTAACAAATTGAAATCACAAGTTTGTATCAATACGAGAGGGATTTAATTGATTCATTTGATCACACATATTTAATTAAATGTAGTTAACTTGTTGTTATATTCACATTCAATGATTTAGTGGATTGAAATCACATGTTTGTATGAAAATAAATGAGATTCAACTTATTCATATGATTTCTTATTGTTAATCTAATATGTTTAACTTGTTATAATGTCTATAATAAATGATTTAAAGGATTAAAATCACAAGTTAATGTAGATACAAATGAGACCAATGCATTTGTTTGATCCCTTGTAACTAATCCAATGTGTTGAACTTGTAGTTACATCTCTAACGAACGATCTAATAGATTGAAACCACAAGTTCGTATCAATACGAGAGAGATTTAATTGATTCATTTGATCACACATGCTTTATTGAATGTGGTCAACTTGTTGTTACATCTATATTGAATGATTTGGGGGATTGAAATCACAAGTTTAAAAGAAAATGAATGAGATTCAAGTGATGCGCCGCTCACTTATATTTACTCTAATGTAGCTCACTTGTTATTACATCTATAATAAATGATTGAAATCACAAGTTTATATGAAAATGAATGTGATTCATCTCATTCAAATGATCCCTTTTAGTTAATCTAATATGTTTCACTTGTTGTAATGTCTACAACAAATGATTTAAATGATCAAAATCTCTAGTTTGTATGGGTAGAAATGGGACCAATGCATTTTTTTGATCCCTTATATCTAATCCAATGTGTTGAACTTGTAGTTACATATCTAACGAATGATCTAAGAGATTGAAATCACAAGTTTGTATCAATACGAGAGGGATTTAATTGATTCATTTGATCACACATATTTAATTGAATGTAGTTAACTTGCTGTTATATTCAAATTCAATGATCTAGTATATTGAAATCACAAGTTTGTATGAAAACGAATGAGATTCAACTTATCCATATGATCTCTTTTTGTTAATCTAATATGTTTAACTTGTTATAATGTCTCTAATAAATGAGTTAAAGGATTAAAATCACTAGTTTATGTAGATACAAAGCAGACCACTGAATTCGTTTGATCCCTTGTAACTAATCCAATGAGTTGAACTTGTAGTTACATCTCTAACGAACGATCTAAGAGATCGAAATCACAAGTTCGTATCGATACGAGAGAGATTAAATTGATTCATTTGATCACACATACTTTATTGAATGTGGTCAACTTGTTGTAACATTCACATTGAATGATTTAGTGGATTGAAATCACAAGTTTGTATGATAGTCAACGAGATTCAACTCATTCATGTGATCCCCTATAGTTAATCTAATATTCACTTGTTATAATGAATGATTTAAATGATTAAAATCACTAGTTTATAATGATACAAACGAGACCAATGCATTTGTTTGATCCCTTGTATCTAATTCAATGAGTTTAACTTCTTTTTAATCTATAATGAACGATTTAAGGGATTGAAATCACAAGTTCTTATCAATAGGAGTGGAATTTATGTGATCCTCTTAAGCACACATACATTATTGAATGTGGTTAACTTGTTGTTACATCCATATTGAATGATTTGAGGGATTGAAATCACAAGTTTAAAAGAAAATGAATGAGATTCAAGTGATTTGTCGCTCACTTATATTTAATCTAATGTAACTCACTTGTTATTACATCTATAATGAATGATCTAAATGATTGAAATCACAAGTTTATATGAAATGAATGTGATTCATCTCATTCATATGATCCCTTTTAGTTAATAATACGTTTCACTTGTTGTAATGTCTATAACGAACGATTTAAATGATCAAAATCTTTAGTTTATATGGGTAGAAATGAGACCAACGCATTTGTTTGATCCCTTATATCTAATCCAATGAGTTGAACTTGTAGTTACATCTCTAACAAATGATCTAAGAGACTAAAATCACATGTTTGTATCTATACGAGAGGAATTTAATTGATTCATTTGATCACACATATTTAATTGAATGTAGTTAACTTGTTGTTATATTCACATTCAATGATTTAGTGGATTGAAATCACAAGTTTGTATGAAAATGAAAGAGATTCAACTCATTCATATGATCTCTTATTGTTAATCTAATATGTTTAACTTGTTATAATGTCTATAATAAATTATTTAAAGGATTAAAACTACTAGTTTATGTAGATACAAATGAGACCAATGCATTCGTTTGATCCCTTGTAACTAATCCAATGAGTTGAACTTGTAGTTACATCTTTAACGAATGATCTAAGAGATTGAAATCACAAGTTCGTATCAATACGAGAGATATTTAGTTGATTCATTTGATCACACATACTTTATTGAATGTGGTTAACCTGTTGTCACATTCACATTGAATGATTTTGAAATCCCAAGTTTGTATGATAATAAATGAGATTCAACTCATTCATATGATCCCCTATAGTTAATCTAATGTTCACATGTCATATTGAATGATTTAAATGATTAAAATCACTAGTTTATATTGATACAAATGGGACCAATGCATTTGTTTGATCCCTTGTATCTAATCCCATGAGTTTATAACAAGTGAAACATATTAGATTAACTCAAAGGGATCATATGAATGAAATGAATAAAATTCATTTTCATACAAATTTGTGATTTCAATCACTTAAATAATTCATTATAGATGTTATAACAGCTGAGACACATTAGATTAAATATAAGTGAGCAATGAATCACTTGAATCTCATTCATTTTCTTTTAAAGTTGTGATTTCAATCCACTAAATCATTCAATATAGATGTAACAACAAGTTAAGAACATTCAATTAGATATGTGTGATCAAGAGAATCATTTAAATCCCACTCATATTGATAGGAACTTGTGATCACAATCCCTTAAATCATTCACTATAGATGTAAAAAGAAGTTAAACTCATTGGATTAGATACAAGGGATCAAACAAATGCATTGGTCTCATTTGTGTCCATATAAACTAGAGATTTTGATAATTTAAATCATTTGTTATGGACATTATAACAAGTTTAACATATTGGATTAAATAAAAGGGATCATATGAATGAGTTGAATCTCATTCATTTTCATACAAACTTGTGATTTATATCCACAAAATCATTCAATGTGAATGTAACAACAAGTTAAACACATTCAACAAAATATGTGAGATCAAATGGATCAATTATATCTCTCTCGTTTTGATATGAACTCGGGATTTCAATCTCTTAGATCGTTCATTAGAGATGTAACTACAAGTTGAACTCATTGGATTAGT
>JAANDH010001567.1:6556-50976 GCA_011799765.1 Nymphaea thermarum
ATGTTGCCATCTAAAGAAAGCCTTGTATGGATTGAAGCAGTCTCCTCGAGCGTGGTTTGAAAGACTGAGGATAGTGATGAAGACTAACGGATACAAACAGGGAAATGGCGATCACACCCTCTTTATTAAGCAGAGAAATGGCCTGGTGAGTCTTCTTCTTGTGTATGTTGATGATATGATAGTCACAGGTGACGATGAAAAAGAAAACAGGAAGATGAAGGAGAGGCTAGCTACTGAATTTGATCTTAAAGATCTGGGCAAACTAAGATATTTTCTGGGGATTGAGATTACTAGATCAGAGACAGGGCTCGTTATGAGCCAAAGGAAGTACACCCTAGATTTGTTAAAGGAGACAGGTAAACTTGGTTGTAGGCCTTTCCTAACTCCAATGGAGTCTGGCACTAAGATTAGCATCAAAACTGGCAACGTCCTAGATGAGAAAGGAAGAGGGCGGTATCAGAGGCTAGTTGGTAAGCTTATCTATCTTACTCTGACTCGTCCTGATATCACCTATGCTGTGAATGTGTTGAGTCAGTTTATGCATGCCCCTACTGATTGTCACTGGAAGAGTGCAGAGAGAGTGTTGGGGTATCTAAAGAATGACCCAGGGAAAGGACTGTTGTATACTCAGGAAGACCAACTGTATATTGAAAGCTACTCTGATGCAGATTGCGCAGGGTGCACTGATACTAGGAGATCAACCACAGGGTACTGTATCTTTCTTGGGGGTAACCTGGTTGTATGGAGAAGCAAAAGGCAGGAAGTTTGTTCGAGGTCCAGTGCTGAGGCTGAATACAGGGCTGTTGCTATGGGAGTCACAGAGATGTTATGGCTGAAGATTCTTCTTGCAGATATTGGGGTTGAAATGGCAGAGAAGATGAAGATGTACTGTGACAACAAGTCGGCAATTAATCTTGCAAACAATCCTGTTCTTCATGACCGAACCAAACACGTGGAGATTGATCACCATTTCATACGGGAGCGCATAGATTCAAAGGAGTTGATTCTACCATATATGAAGTCTGAAGATCAAATTGCCGATGTTTTAACCAAAGCTTTATGTACATCTCAATTCGAGAAAAATGTGAGCAAGCTTGGCATGTTTGATATGTATGCCAAGCTTGAGGGGGAGTGTTAGAATATCATGTATAGGGAACCGGGTCTAGATATGGACCCGGTCCCATGGGTGCGGGTACCGAGAGTGGCTCGGTACCCTAGGCGGGTCTCCCTATTTATATCCCACTTTGTGTAATTGTTGATTAAGTGGAAAATATTTTCTCTCTCCTAGGGTTGCGGTTGTGCACCTAGGTAGAGCTTCCCGTGGTTTTTTCCTCGTTTGAGGTTTTCCACGTACATCGTGTGTTTCTCTTCTCTTCTTCCTCTTCGTGGTTTGCGTTTCTACAGAGACTACTCTCTATGGTTAATTTTGTGCATTACATGTAATGAATACTATGGAACCCACTTTTCATTGTGATCGTGAAATGATGAGTATCAACTGACTTGAGTATGTATGTTTCATATTTTGTTGCATAACGTACTAAGTTTGGGTCTATTGTCTTATGGAATTAGTGTCAGTATTTACCGTACCATCCACTCTTAATAATACTGCTTTAAGTATTTTGACCAGTTGAGTAAGGCAATTCATTTGTGATACACCTCACCTACACCACTGGTTTGCCTACTTAAATGGCAGGCAGTGCAAAGCTGCAAGGTATCGTTGTGTGTTATGATTGGAGCATTTGACTTCTTCAACTTCATTCCCTTTTCTCGTTTTTCCCTTCATCTTTCCATGCATGACACTCTCGATCACTCATAGAAATAACAGGACAATAGACTGTTTTTCCTTTTGATCTCTGTCAAAAAAGGATGACAGCCTATCATCCCTTTCATGACACTCTCTATCTCTCTCTCCTTTTTAAATGAAATAAAAGGACAAACTTGTAGCCCTTCCTTGAAAAGGGGCCAAAAAGGGACGTCCAGTGATCTCCTTGGAGACCCCATGTATCATTTTCAAAAATAAAAACAATTAGAAATAATTGTATGTAAAAGATATATGTAAAATCGTTAATCAAATATATATGAAATTATATATATATATATATGCACTTGTTGCACCCACACCCAAATTTCTTTTGCAAATTATTGTATTGCACCTGCACCCTGCACCTGTGTGACATAGGATACAAGAAACATATAGAGAAAATCTCTAAAAGAAAGACTCAAAAAGGTACAATCTAACCTACACAATATATATATAGAACAATTTGAATGGGCTAGCTGTATTACGAACCATTGGAGCTAGCCAGCAGCTAGCTCCAAGCTGCAAAGAACTGCAGCAGAAAATTAGAAAAATAAAAATAAATTTTGCAGATAAATAGTTACAAAATAAACCTATATCTATAATGTATTTGTCCACAAATATATATACATACAAATATAAATGTTCTTATGAACAAGCACATAATATATCTATACAAAGTTCTAACAAACCTAATCCCAAAAGTGTCAACATTTTAGGTCGAAAAGTTTCTTTGCTTTATATGCTGAAAACCGGAGCAAGCAGAGCTGGTTATTATTTTAAGAATGACCTTGCATACAATCAGAGAGTGATTTCAATCAGCATAAAGGGCAAGTATCTAATCCAAGTTTGTCAAACATCAAGCTGGAGAAGAGACAGCCAAGCTGACTAGGTTCATCAGCCTAGGCATCCAGGCTACCGCCTACTTCCAAGTCAGGCCTAGTCTCGCATTTAACTACTGAGAACACACACATGAATGCATATCAAAATTTAATGAATTGTGTGTGTGCCAATGCATATTTTTTTGCCCTTTTTTCCTGTTATGTGAATGTAATAACAAAAACATAGAATGTAACAAAATTTTGAAAAATTCCAACTACTTTTTTAGATAACTATAACCCACAAGATATAAGTTCAAAATTCAAAAACTAAAGCTAGAAAAGAGGATAAATCACTCGGCTACTAACTAAAAGTTACTCACAAGGCATAATTGAGCTTCATAAAAAGAAACAATATGAAGCCAAATCACATGGTAAAATTAATTTGCAACTGACCAGACAATCCAGACGGGCATTGATAGTTTCCATATCCTTCAATGGCTGCAATAAATTAGCCCTAAGAAGCCTAGTCCTGTAAAAGATTCCCAGATTGAAACTGCACTTAGTGCATACTACATAGTCTACATTAGGACAATAAAGTAGCATTTAAGCTCACTGACATAAGCATGATAAGGGCTGAAAAGAAATGGTATAGCTAAAGTTAAATCTGAGAATACCCGCCAATTGTTTTAGTTGTCTTTAGCAAATGGAAGAGACTTGTTTTCTTTTCACTCTTACACCGCAAAGCTAAATCCAGGGGCTCAATAATTTCCAAATTCTGCACACTAGCCATTTGAATGAAGCAATGGTATAAAATAAGAATGCATACAAGCAGGAAACTATACATTAACAAATAAAATATGTACCAACTAGAACCAATTTAGTGAAAGCCACCAACAAGCATATAACTCAGTCTAAACATCCTTTGACAATTTGGTCGTGGTTCCAAAATAGCAACTGTAGAGTCATTCACTCTTGTATTTTTCAGGACTTATTGTAATGCTCGACTTTGTTTCAGGTCGGGCTGGAGCGGGTCCAGACCCGGACCCGAGCTCCAAGCGTGAAGAGGAGCCCAATGCCGTTTCTCTCTTCCTCTTCGTCTCTTCCTCTACATCGACCGCAACACATAGAAGGAGGAAGAAAATTTCAGCAGCGGCGGAGGTGGCGGCGCATAGGTGAGCCCTGTCGTTCCCCTTCCTTTTCTCTCTTCTTTCTTCTCCTCCTCCCTCTCTCGCTGTTTCTGTCATTTTTCCCTCTGATCTGAGTCTTCTCCATCTCTCTCGCACGGCCTCCCTCCTGCACAACTCTCTCCCTCTCGTGTCATCCCACTCCCTCACCCATGCCCTCTCTGCTCAAGCTCTCCCCGTCTCTTTTGCCTCCTCCTCTCCCTCTCCCCATTTCCCGCTGGATTTCCCCTCTTTGTCTCTCTCTCCCCTCTGACTGAACTCTCTCTATCAGTCTCCCCTCTCTGTCAACACCCTCTCCCTTGCACGCTCTCTCTCTTCGCTACTCTCCCGTCTCACTGCATGCACTCTCTCCTTACCGCCAGCCTCCTCTCACTGCCATTCTATCATGTTCTCTCTCTCGTTTTCAACCTCCCTCTCTCTTGTTGTTCCCTACCTCCCCTGAACAGTGTCACCCTTCTTGACTTTTCCCCTCCTCGCTGTTTTGGGTCTCTTCCTCACTCTGAGTGTCTCCCACCTTCATCTGAATCAGCTCCTCATTGCCGCATGCCCCATTCTCAATGGAGACCTTTCTTTTAATCTCCCTTCCGCTTATTCTCATTATATTCATTGTTGTTTGGTTGGATTTCAGCTAGGGAAGTCTGTCTTCCCCCTCTTATCAGCAATTGGGCTGTTTGTTGGTGATGGCAGCGAGTAATCGTTGGCGTTGGCGCTCGATCGAGCATTTGAGGTGGCTGCCGAGAGCACTACAGCAGTTTGGATTCTAAGAGTGGGGTGAGCGAGGCTTAACCGAGCCTAAATTGTCTAATATTTTCTGTTAAGGCATGTATAATTATTAATTGAGCATGCTAGACTTAAGATTTGATGATTTAGAATGCATGTTAGCGACCTTACTATTTTGGGGAAGGTCTAAGATGATTTTGGGAGGGATGATGATCTATGTCAATAATTGTCTTTCTAGCATGATGAGTTAAGTTTCGAAGCGATCAGGAAGCATGGTAGAAATGTTGATGTTGTGGGGAAGGGGTAGAGCCGGTTTAGCAAACTCATGACATATGCTTTCGTTTATGTGAATATACGTCGTTTGTTGGGAAGATTAATTGCAGGATTGGCGCCTCAACTAAGAAAGCAAGTGAGAAACGTATTAGTGATTGGTTGAATTGAGAGCTCAAAGCTTAAATCGTTTGGTCACAACCTCAAAGAGTTGGGATGAGACCTATTGGAGGGTTTTATGGGCCGATACGACCCATCAGCACCCTCTTGAGGCGATGACCTATGCATCAATGGTTCTATTTTATACTTGTGTAGATTGTGAAACAAAGCGCGTAGAGAACTTATCAACAGGTACACCGAGCACGTCGAGTAGACCTTGAGCGACACGATTCGAAGCTCGAGGCATTTTGGGTAATTTTGGCAATGTGCGACAGGTATGGCGATTGTTGAAGGTTATTGGTGTACGGGTCCAGATCTGGACCCGATCCAGTATGTCCTAATTAGGGCATACTTATAGCTTTGTAACCCTAATCTTTGCAGTGAATGAAATCTTAAGAGAGAGAGAGTCTGGCTGCTAGTGGGCACCGGCTCCTCCTCATCCGTGGTTTTTTTCCTCTTGTTGAGGGTTTTTCCACGTTACATCATGATCGTCGTTTTCTTTCTCTCTGGAGGAAGATCCCAACAATAATCCACGGTATGCAGAGCATTAACGAGCCTAGTTCGAGTTACTCGTCTCGTTGTTCAGCCCTATCAGATGCAGACTGGGCAGGCTGTGTTGATATTAAAAGATCTACTTCAGGATACTGCGTTTACTTGGAGGGAAATCTTGTTGTTTGGAGAAGCAAGAGACAAGATGTTTGTTTTTGCTCAAGTGCAGAGGCTGAATATAGGGTTGTTGCTATGGAATGTCAGAATTACTGTGGCTGAGAGTATTATTGACTGATATTGGGACAGAGATTGAAGGACCTATGAAGATGTACTGTGATAACAAGTCCGCAATCAATCTGGCCAACAACCCTGTGTTACATGACCGAAAAAGCATGTTGAGATTGACCATCACTTCATCCGGAAGAGAATTGATGCCCGAGAGTTGATTCTACCATATATGAAATTTGGAGACCAAATTGCTGATGTTCTAACTAAACCCTTACCTGTGACTCAATTTGAAAGAAATGTATCCAAGTTGGGCATGTTTGATATGTATACCAAACTTGAGGGGGAGTGTTGACATATGTTGTATTTGGGTCACCTATCCGGGTTTGGATCTGGACCTGATCCAGTGTGTTACTATTATGGCCATACTTAAGCTATGTAAACCCTAATTTCAGTGTGAATGAAAATCTAAGAGAGAGAGTGTCTGGTTGCTAGTGGGCACCAGTCCTCCTCACCCGTGGTTTTTTCCCTCTAGTTGACGGGTTCTCCACGTTACATCTGTGTTTGTTTTATTGTTCTCTCGTTTTACTGTTTCAACAAAACCCACCACTTCTTTATTGATGCTATGAAACAAGTCTATTAATCATGAGCTAGGAGGAGCTAATCATGAATAACTCTTATCTTTAAGGACAGCACATTGATTTTCATCTATGATTTAGGCAAAAATTTCTTGCATCCTGAACACTATTACCTTTAATCTGACTTTGTAGATGCAGTTGCACAAAGCAATAGGTCTAAAGTTGCCAAAAATTTAAAATAATTATTAAAATTTTAAAAAACTAAAAAAAATTAAAATATATCAAAATGCTTGGAAAACTTGACAAAAATCTTGTGATATACATTTTGGATATATTTTAAAAAAAAATTGATGCCTTCACGTTTTCCTTTTTCTATATATGTATTTTCTTAAAATAACATCTGTGACAAAGAGTAGGGGGCATCATTAAAATGACCAAGAACAACCAACTAGCCCAATAGTTAGACATAGTCATCATTGGACTAGCCTACCAGCCAGTTCACGTGCTCTTGGGTGCACGCTTTAGGGAATCTCCCCACTCAGTGACAAAACTTTATGAATGAACGTTGATTATCCCAAGGCCTAGCACAAAGGAGCTTTTTCAAGTGAATGGACACTATTTAGGACGAATCAGAACCTTATGCAAAGTTGAAAACAAGAAAAAGATTCACAAAATGCTGGAATGTGTTAAGAGATTTATGCAAATAACGAATTTGATTATTTTCTTTAAGGTTAATGAAAAACAGAAGAATGCCTTCTAAAGAAAGTTAGTTTCAGAAACTGTTGGATGAGGAGTATTTCATTTAAGTGAACGATTTTAATTATTTAGATTGCAATTACCAGCCTACCAAGCAGAAGTAACAACTTATTTCTTAATTACTATTTACTTTCATAGTGAAACTTGCTACTGGTGATAAGGGATATACTTGAAGCAAGCTCAAAGAGCTCATAACAAGGGCATTGAGGAGGAACACTCAAGGTTGATGTCTAAATGTTTTAGTCTATTTATCCATGAGCCAAATGTATTTTGTAATTTTTCATAATTCTAGAAAGAAATCTGCTCTCAAGTATTAAAAAAAAAAAAAGGAACTTAACACTAATATCATCTAGACACTAGCGCAGTCAATCCAATGCTGAGAATTATCGGCTAGAAGATACCTTGTGGCATCAATATTCATGTGGTCTGAAGAGCCATTGAAAGTTACCTAAAATCACATAATGGAAACATTATGAATGGACCATGAAGACAGAGGTGAACAAATATAAGAAATGAAGCATTTATCCATTTACATTGCTGTTGCAGAAACAAAGGTAAATGGATGCTCAGGGGATCTTGAAAAACCCTACTGCTAGAACAACAGGTGGTATATTGCCTTGAGGATTTGAAACAGGCCAGAAACACATCAAAATGGTCTCATATATGAGAAACATGTGCAGACACATAGTACGACATGATTGAGGCCATGATACGATAGTGAACTGAGGTTGACCAAATCAAACACCACACAACAATCAGATCAATTTTAGATCATGTCACAGTGTGTATGACAGCATTTCAGATTGTGTGAATGCGTGTATGAGTGTGGACCTAATTGTGCAAGTATATCATGCATATGCCTGGTGTATATACTATATACCATACAAATGGTAGAAACAAATTATACATAATATTGAAATATATATTATTTGCATTTTTTGGTTGCATTTTTTTCATTGTTTTTTCAAATATTCTTCTGTCTTGTTACTGTTCAGTCATTATATCTGTATTACTGTTCCTAATTGTTGGCTGGCTTTCAACAGCTAGAATGGCTCCCCTGTGGGAGATATCAGCTCATATTTTAACTGCTTTTTCTTGAGCATTTAGTTGAGAAACTATTTTACTTTCTTGTCCGTCTTCTGCACTTTGACTTTCTCAACTTCTGTAACTCTTGCTTGATCATTATGAGAATTTATTCACACATAAACACCGTCTGTGAGATTATACTTCACATTCCTTTCTAACAATCACATTGTGCATCTTCCACATATTCCCTAACTTATTTTTTAAGTGCCAAGTGCCATGAAAATCTGTTGGATAAAGGCAGATTTCTAGCTTTTTCTGTCTTCTTTTGTGCTACCATGTCACTAGAGAAGCGTAAAACAGTGGTGCATTTGACTAAAGAAAAAGAACGTATTTAACCAAACATGGGAGAGAGGGAAGGAAGTGGGAAGGACACTACTCAAAATCCTACACAGAAACAATATGTATGCTTAAATCATTTCTATAGCACACAAGGAAGCTTAAAAATGTGAACAGCAAAGAGTATTAAGGAAAGGCCATAAAGGCTTCATAGCGCCTGTAGCAAGTAGATCATGAAGAGACAACTCAGTCACATCGTATTAAGCCAACTATCTCACCATCAAAGAATGGTTACTGACAATTACACCCATTTCTGCTTCTGCCCTGAAAGATTATAGAACACAAGACATAAGACTCTTCGAGTACACAGCTTATTGAGTATCTCATAGGATACGAAAGCTAGAATCAGCAACAACATGAGACATATGCCATTTAAAAGCAGCATAGTTTGAGTAGATATGAACTTCAGAAATGGCACATGAACCACATAAGTGTAAGGTACAGCATCCACAGAATCAGAAAAATCTTTTTAGAAGGTTACAGAGAAGTTTACAGCCAAGAAATTTACAAATACTTATCGTGAAATTTACAGGCTTTCATGCTTCAAAAAAAGTATTCTAAAGAGAAGTATTCTGAAGAATGGCACAGAACCGCCATGGTCTGCCTTTAGAGTGAGTCAGAAAAATTGGCAATATTTCAAAATATCATGCTAAAAATGTTAAACACTCAAGACAATCATCTACAATGACTAAACAATAACAACACTGAGATCTAGTAGGAACTTTACATGGTCCCCATCTATCCACTTGAATCAAATCAATGGGACTCAAACTAGACAGACTTTGACTAGATGGGAAAGAAGTTATAGGATGTTTTCCCATCAGACAATAGAACAGCTCTCTCACTTATGTAGATGCATAGAAATTCACATTAAATCAGAAAGAAGTAAGCCCACTGACAGATATTCATGCAATAATCTTATAAATGATATGTGTGTAACAAGAAGATTGTGGTTGGATCTACCATCTTATGATTGCTGCAACAGAACCCAGGCAAAGATAATACTGCTTGCAGTATATATCCAAACCAACAGACAGTTCTTTAGCTGCCAAACTTTTTGTCAGTGTGGCCCCCTGGATGACAAGTTATGCAATCTATGAATATTGAAAAGAAACGAAATCTAAATGAGTACATGATTGAAGGTGTACTAAGACCTTGGTATCATCAAACCAACCACGAGCCATTACAACCTGAAAAATCCACAAAGGCAAAGGAATAATAGCCATATCTGGATGCAAGACAGCCTTTTTCTTTGGCAACTTAATTTTATCAGAGATATTTCCTAAAATATGAGCACCTTACTAGCAGATGAATATAACATGTCTACTTGCTCAGAAACTCCAGCCATGCCATCAGCTGATGTCCTGTTTGGGGGCACAATGATCACTGCTGGATCATAGAAATGAAGCAGGGTCCTCGTGTTCTGATATGAGCTGCTTGTTTCTATATACTGAGAAAGATGCAGTGAAGCTGATCTCAAGTCGAATGCAGCTAATCCAACCTGAATGGAAAGCTGGACCAATGTAAAAATGAAAAAAAAAAAGGGAAACAGAAATCTATACTATCAATGGTCGGGAAAATTACGCACACCTAATGAAACGTCAGTGATGTGTGCAATCAAATAGAATTTATGCCATAGTCCTTGATAAAAAAAAATTTAATGAATTCGGTGCCTATTGCAAGGATCCATTCGAGCCTGTAAACTCCTCAGGCATACAAGTAGATAACCTTCCAAAATATTAGAGACGTTTGCTGCCTTCCCGATGTGATAAGCCACATCCTCTAATAAAAATGAGTCCCGCTTTTACCACTCAGTTTAAATTTGATTATGACGAAATGAGAATCCCGGGAATTCTTCGAAGATTATGATGAGGCAGTAAAGATGACAATCGTTGCACAGAGGACTACAAGTATAAAATTGTGAACCGACATAAAAACAAATGAATAAGACAAAGATCGCATCAGAATTTGCAGATAATGGAAGGAACGTTTTGTTGATCTTTGTGGGATTAAAAATCTAGATAATGTTAATGCCTATGCAGACTAAAAAATTCTTCAATCATGTCAAACGGAATTTGGAACAAAAAGCTCCATGATAGACGTAACTTGAGCCCTCCGTGTGAGAATCCTTTGTTAAATCCTATAATAAAGCATTTGACAGCACCAACAGGATTAACTTTTCTGGAAAACCTAGTCCACCATCTTAAACCAAAGTCGATATGAACTTCAATATTTAAGGTAAATTAAATTCTCCTCCTTCAAACTTGGAGGCTCAAACCACAGAAGTTTGCAGGAAAGAAATATCCGGAAAATGAAAAGTTAGTGAACATTCGAAGTTGGAAAAGGATAAATTTAGGAAATTGTAGGTCCAGGAATCGCGGATCATCCATACTGGAATCAAGAGGACAATAGGGGATTAAAGCATCGCGGAGATGAGCTGTACGATATCATAGAGAGAACAAGGCGAGTTCGCGGACCTCTTTGGCTCTGTTCTCTATGAGCCCGACGATGATGCTCGCCCTCTCTCCTCCCTCTGCTTCCATCTTACACTGTCGTCGGTCGATGGCGGGAAAGGGAACCCGCTGTGGATGTATGTTAATTTTTGGCAAACGGCCTTTTCTTGTCAAAATATTTTGGTTAATTACTTAGGAACCACGAAATGTCAACTGATCCGATTTGAATCGGAAATACTTTTAACCATACATGTTTTTTTGGATATTTGAATTCGAATACGAACGAAAAAAGTAGTATCCAAATTTGAATCCAAAATCTCATTTCGCAATCTGAATCTGATCTAAATTTGATTTTTAAACTCAGTTATGCCATTTAAAAAAGTTGTATCCAAATTTGGATCCAAAATCCCATTTCACAATCTGAATCTGACCTAAATTTGATTTTTAAACTCAATTATGCCATTTTCAAGATGTAAGAGCATTAGATATAGGATATTTATTTTAAAATACATTTGATCCCAATCCATATCCAAATCCAATCGCACAAGGTTTTTAAATCCAAATGCTATTTCTTAATCGAATATTAAACATTTTTTCATATCTGATTTTTTCAGACATCCGATCCAAATCAAATGTATGGGTAATCCTTTGTCAATTCCCCTGAATACTACTATATCGTGTAAGGAATGAATTTATACAGGCTTAAACAAGTGTGACTACTGTGTGAGTCGAGCTGGACTCATAAAACATAGAGCTCGACTTCGGTTCGAACTCAAGTCGAGCGCCACTTGATGGGTTCGAACTCGACTCAATGGTTAAACATCGAGCTCCAGTTGTCGAACTCGCTTACTGATAATGCCCATCATTCTAAGTTTCCAGCCAAGAAAGGAAACCGACCTTTTCCTTCACATTCTCCTCATAATTCAAGCAGATCCAAAGCTTCCTCAATCGTCCGTAGGAGGGGTTCGACGATGGCCCTTCTTTTCCTTAATCGCACAACTTTGTCCCTCTTCACATTTGCTATAACGCGGCACTTAAAAAAACAGAGTTATAGATATGAATGGCATTTAAAAAATGTGTTGTGAGGATCGATAAACTGACTAACAGACAACACATACACACAGGTTCACAATAAGCATGGGCACCGGGTCCAGTCGCCGGTGAGGACCCAGTACTCGGCCCGACTCGGGTGCAGGCCCCGGACCCAAAAAAAAGGGTACCAGGCCGGCCCAATAATTTATCGAGCCTGATAAGCTAGGGTGGGCTTGATATTTTTTTTAATATTTATTTTATTTGTTTTTATATATAATTATATTATTTTATTATAATTAATTATATTTATATATTATTTTATATTAAAATATATTTTTTAAATTTAATCAAATCAAACTCTGGCTTAGGTTTTAATTGTCGGGCCAAGCCCAGACCTAGGTTTCAGGTGTTGGTAATAGTGATGGCGGTGGATTGAGAGACAGATTGCTTGAAGAGAAGGAGCGAAAGAAGGCAAAAGGTGGAGCATGTACGATTCCTACTGGCGGAGATAGGATTTTCTGGCCTTGTGTTACTCAAGTCACCAGCCCAGGTTTGGTGTTGCCACCCTATATAATTTTTGGGTTATCATATTACAATTTTAAGTCTCTCAATGAAATTCTTATTGGGCTGCTGCAGGCAGTGGCTTAGAACATCTTCCTGCTAGTGACACCTCCACCTATCTCCTCTCTATCTTTCTCTCTAATAGATTCACTCATAAAAGAGGGCTTAGGGTTTCAATAGAGCCTTTGATATGGCTGACTTTTGAGAGAAAGAGTCAGAGAGAGAGAGAGAGAGAGAGAGAGAGAGAGAGAGAGAGAGAGAGAGAGAGAGAGAGAGAGAGAGAGAGAGGGGGGTACACACCAGATATCTTAAATTCATTTTAAAAGTGTTTTAGACAAAATATGAACATTAATGTGTTTATAAACACTAATTTAATATATTCATGCTTTAGCTCAAGTCTTTTTTGTAAAAAAAAAAAAATTGTCATATTACCAAAATTTTTATGTTATAAGAGTTGTTCATTTTTTACTATAAAAACATTATCTATGTAAGCAAACAACTAACTTAATATGTGTTTCTCATCAAATCACTCTTAAGATTACATCTATAAGTTGATTTTTGTCTCTTTCCAAAGTGGTTTGGTTCCTACCAAATTTCACACACACACACACACACACACACACACACATATATATATATATATATATATATATATATATATATATATATATATATATATATATATATATATATATATATGAGGAACGACTAGATGCAGGCATGCCATTCACATTGTCTGTGCTTCAACGTGGCTGAGATGATAAAAGAACGACTAAGTTATCACCAACTTTGACTCCAACCAGGGACAACAAGAAAATGGAAGGTGTCTCTTTCTCACTCAATTTCTTTTACTGCTGAAACCTTCCCCATTAAGGTTGCAGCAAGTAGGAGGATAAAATCTTGTCTAATCAAACTAAATAATCTCTCTTTAATGGGCTCATTTCTCCCATCCGAATTTGTTGCTACCAAAAAAAAAAAGAATGGCCTTTTAGTCTCTCTCACTCCCATCTAATGCCACATTTAAATAAGCCTAGTAGTCCTAACATTTACCTCACTCACTTCATTTATTATTGTTACAACTATCTTTTCATGACCAGCTTAATAATTAGTTTTAATTAATTTGAAATTGTAATTAAAAAAAAAAATCATCTTTGAAATTTGGGCATACCTTATTCAAACAACCAAGGATGAATCTTTCTCAGGTCATATTCAGGCTCCCAAGTACATTGTTTGATCTAGTGATGTTGCCATTTCACCCATACTAATGGAATCTTCTTCATTCATAACACATGTTCCTTTTGATCCATAATCTGAAATGGCATTTTTTCCTTTGTCATGTTTTCTTGAAATCTACCTATTAACAGTCCATCACACATGAAAGATTTGAAACATACTTTTATAACATTGACACATGAAATACTGGATAGACATAACTACATTGTCGTATAAGTGCAATCTGATTGGCAATAGTCCTAACTTTGTCCAAAATTGTAAATGGCCCAACATAATTTAGCCTTGGTTTCCTCTCCTTTGCACACTGAAATATGCTTTTAGGGGGAAAGCTTGATGAACACATGACCTTCCGCATCAAATGCAACTCCCTTTGTTGTTGATATGCATAACTCTTCTGATGACTTTGGATAACCAAAAGATCATGTCAACATGACTAGTATAATGTTGAATTACTAAGAGATTTTTCATTTTTTTTATGTCCCATTTCAGCAACTAATCGGTGATCTACAAGATCAGCTATACAAAGCTTCAAATGGAGTCATTCCAATTAAGAAGTGATAACTGTTGTTGTAGGTGAATTTTGCCAGTTTCACATGCTTGTCCTTTTCATCATTCCATTCTCATACACACGAAAAGGTGGGCAATACGTCGGGTACCCGATGAGTAACTCGGTACCCAGCCTGATAAAAAAAACTCGTCAGGCCGGGGTGGCCTGAGTTGGGTATTGGGGGTTTGACTCAGCTTGAATATATATATATATATATATATATATATATATATATATATATATATATATATATATATATATATATATATCATATTTATATACATATATATAACTCATTTCTTTTTTTATTTTTGCACACACACCCTCTCTCTCTCTCTCTCTCTCTCTCTCTCTATATATATATATATATATATATATATATATATATATATATATATATATATATATATATATATATATTCATCTCGGCAGTCACCTCACCTTATAAACAAGCTCTAAGCATATCTTCTAGCGTTTGGATGGTTCATTCTGACTACCATTAGTTTGGGGTTGAAATGCAGTGCTCAACTTCAACTTAAGCCTATTGCTTACTGTAAGCTTTTCCAAAACTTAAATGTATCTAGGATTCCTATATAAAATCATTGATTTAAGGATTCCATTGAGTGTAACGATCTCTTCAATATATAAATTGCCAAACTCTCAAGGGATTGTAATTCCTGATTAGTAAGAAGCGTGCAGATTGGGTCAAGCGGTCCACCACTACCCACGGAGAATCATGTTGTCTTCAGGTTCATGATAATCATATCACAAAAGCTATTGTAATATCTTCTCATTTCGACAAAGGGATCTCTATTTCTTGCATCAAACCACTAGACTTTTGGTGTTCCACTTTAATTTTCTAGCATATTAAGCACCATTAGACAAATTCTGCAATCTCTTTCGTTTCTGACCACCACAAAATTTTCTTTCTGTTCTGATACATTTTGATTCTTTCCAGATGTATGGTATGCCTTGTTTTATGTGTCTCTTCCAACAGCTTATTTTTTCCCTTTGGTTCATTTGGAACTCATAGCCTATTGTTAAACCATATAGAACCATCTTCATATTGATGATATGTAGTGTCTTCTTTCGAACTTTCAGCCACCAGTCTTTTATATTCAGGATTCTACTTTTGCTTTTCAATGATTTCTTCTAGAAATATGTTTCTAATCAATACAGCACTCTAGATAACGCCAGCTCAGGAGAGTTGCTTGGAAGAAGTTAACTTTCTGCTCGGTAGGATATTTAGTTTTATGAAATCCTAATCCATGTAGGAGTTCTTTCTAGGACCCCAAACGATCCTAGGTATCAGTTTCTGATAAATTATTTCCTTACATTGATTAATTAAAACTATGTTAGTGAGACATATATACATTACATGGTACTTAGGTGCATATCATGCACATTAGTTAGCATACCAACTTAGTTTATGCATATACTGGCATCATCATGTGTTCGCATGTAGTCAATGTTGTCACACCCATGTGTACCATCATTTCATGTCATCCATGGAACATATCATGCCTGCCTGCATGTCAGTTTCATGCCATCTATTCATATGCATAGTATGTACTCATCGTAGTTCATGTTTCATCTATGCATGGCATCATCATGTCATGCCATCATGTGCATGTATATATCACATTATACAAATGCCAATATTATATATCGTTCATTCGTCACCATCTATGTACACATTCATAAGCATCTGGCATAACCCAAGCATTGCATGTAGTTATTACATATACACATAGTCATCATGCATACATTATGATCATACATCATTCAATGTAGGACATCATCAAAGGTTGCACTAATGCATGTAGTATATTAGACATGTCATTCAGGTTTTTCATTTACATATTGTGTACCAGTGGGGTTAGGGTTAAATTAAGCTTGTTAACATGTGATACAAATTTGTGTTTTTGTCCATTTAGACTTATGTTTAGGAGTGTTAGGAGTTGTATAAGTCCTGTTTAAGTTGGGGTATATATTACACATTCTATTTTTGTTAAAGGGATTGCTTATTACTTGTGAATTTTTTTTTCCAAAATTTCATTAGGTGAGCAAACTAGATTTGCAAAATATTTGACTTAAAATTCCTTCGAATTTTGGGCAATATTGTTCTGGAGTTTGAGGACCAATTTTTGCCAAATTCAGATTCCATTTAGTGTGGTTTTGATGATCAAACACCTGAATTTCGGAAAACTACAGAGTTCGGACAAAACAAGGTTTGGCTATTGTTCTGCATTAAAATAATTATATCTTTCAAAATACGACTGATTTTTAAATTCTGTAAAATGGTCTAGTTTTTTCTTTTCTTTTTTTTTGGTATCAGGATTGTATGAGTCGTTTTATCAAATTAGGATATCATTTGCCCTCTGTCAAAGCAAATTACAAAATCTGTTCAAAATTATTCACTGCATAATACAAGGGTACTTTAGCCTTGTCCTTAAGTTTTTTTATTGTTCCTATCGTTTGGACCGGAATAACTCTTTGACCAGCACGTCTTAAAACTTGTTTAGGGATGGGAATAATCATTTCATGTTATCACATGATTTATTTTCTAGTTAGAGTTTATATATGAGGTACTTAGTATACCAGCACTAATTAGGGTTGGGAGGTGCGTTGAAAGTTTGTCTAGTATTTTAGACAATCTGCTTTTGTTTTTTATAGCTATTTCATATTATAATTTTATTTTTTCTTTGCATTTTTAGGTTGGTCTTGGCTATCATGAATTTATGTTAGTATTCCATGATTATAGTTTGATTAATGTATGCATCTAATTAGGATTTCTATACTTGATTTCTAAGGTTTACATCTAGTCAGCTAGGCTAGATGCTTAGTTACGATTGTTTTTTTTTTTCAAAGTTTGCTTTCATCTTAATTTCATGCTCCAGTGTTTGCTCTTCTCTTTTGAAGTATGTTGATGTTCATGGTGGTCATGTGGCTGTTAGATTGATCTTCACTTGTTATTTGTTAGGGTTTGCCAAGTTTTCTAAAAGTTGCAGCTTTGGGACAAAACAGTTTTGAAAAATTATGTACCTCTAGACACCATATTTGAAAAATGTATATGATTTTTCAATTATGTAAAAATTGGGACATTTCTCTAACATGTAAGGAATTCATTGGTTTCATTTTTATAAAATTTGGACATGTTCTTTATCTTAAGTTGTTTTTGCAAATTTGTCCAGAATACCATTTTCTGCATAGTTTGTAGAGGCAGTTCCCTCCTTTCACTTGATTTTCTCAATTTTTGTCATTTGGA
Organism: Nymphaea thermarum; assembly: GCA_011799765.1. NCBI lineage: Eukaryota > Viridiplantae > Streptophyta > Magnoliopsida > Nymphaeales > Nymphaeaceae > Nymphaea > Nymphaea thermarum. The sequence continues at coordinate 24,073 of JAANDH010001567.1, forward strand.
ATAGACGTGAAAATCTCTTTTCAGAACGCCATGTGTGTCATTTAGTGTGAAAAACAATTATTCAATGCCATCATACATCTAGTTTAGGAGTAATGCTGAATTTTTATTGATGTAGTAATGTATTTATGGGGTTGGTGTGGTGCAGTGAACCATAATAGAGCAGTTCCATTGTTTTCCATCTTGCTTTTGATTTTAGTTACATGGATTTATTTTTCCATCTTGCTTTTGATTTTAGTTACATGGATTTATATTCTAACTTAGCTTTCACTTTATTTCTAGGTTCATGAATTCATATTTGGTATTAGGCATTTTGGGTGCAGCCAAATGCATAGATGGCCTGGATGTTCTGAAGCACTTTAGCTTGGAGTTTTGCGCAGTTTAGGCATTATTTTGATTGTTGGATGTGATCTTGCTTGACCGAGTGTTCTCCTTCCATGCTACTAGACTACATCTATTTTTTTTGAACAATTTATGCCATGATTTATTAAGTTAAATTTCTGGAGTTCATTCTTCTTAAATAGAGGTGTCAATATATCCAATTTGGATCAGATACCCCATCAAAATTATTTCAAAAAAATGGATATGGAGAAAAAATTAATATCCGATTAAGAAATCGAATTGGGTTTGGATTTAAGAAATGACACCTGATCAAGTTTCAAATGCATATAACATTTGATCGGATTCAGATCTAGATTTGGATCATATTTAGTTTTAAATAAATATTCTACATCTAATACACCTATATTTTGAAAATCGGCCAGATTCAATTCACATTCGTATTCAGGTTCATATTCGAATATAAAAAATCGAAGTCAAAGTATGAAATCGGATTTTGGATTCGGATATAACTTTTATTCATTCATATTTGACTCCAATATGTGAATAGACAAAAAAATGGATATAGTTAAGAGTATATCGAATTTGAATCCTATTACACCCCATTTTTTGAATACAACATATCAAGTGTGACCACATGACAATGTAAATCAAGCTACACATTTCAAAATCAGAATGGGGCAATTAATTCATTCATGCACAAATGAATGTTCATATAAAAGTGATTTTACACTGTTATAAATGTTTTCTCTGACAAAACTGCCCCCAAAATTACAAAATTGATGTCTAAATAAAAAGGATGACATCATGGATCAAAGACATGACATACCGACACGATGATGTACAAAAATTCCAAAGTAGGATATGAGTTGGGCCATCTAATCAAGCATGCCAAAACATGAGAAAGAAAAATAATGGAAAACATAGCCTTCAAAGTATGACGACAAACCAGATAAATCTCTAACCCTCTAGGGTAAGAGCTCAGATATGAAACCAAACACATAAAGAAAACATAATCACTTTCATATAACAATGTATACGTACATTCTCTTATACTATCAGTGTAGTTCATTTTATGTTCCACGATATGTAGAGATTTAATCAATCGTCAAAACCATTTCACTTTGTCAATAACATTTGATTTATTCAAATTTGATTCATTTAATTTAAAGCTCATGTTGGTGTAAACTCTTGGCGCATGCACACCACGGGCGACCTCAAGTCGAGAGCAACCCCATGGTGGCCCGAAATACTTTGGACCCCTACACGCTACAAAAGTAGAGAAATCTGCCAAGGAAGAGTCTATTCCAAGGTGAGTTGCTTGACCTTTCCTAAGATACCTAAGTTGGGGAGGAGAAAGCACAATGCTCCAAGAACATCACACAAAGATATCGTAATGCCTTGCACCACTTGTGCTCTGTGAAAGCAAAAACAGTGGTGAAAGTGGGACGTATCTCAAATGTATTGTCATATCTCACTGGCCTCAACTCAATTAATCCTTCTTAAATTATCAATATTGAAACACATTCCATTTAGGATGAGCTAGCACACAAGATTGGTTCATTCCGTGAGTATAACCAAACCCCAATTTGCCTTCATAAGAAGGTCATACAATCAGCCATGACTCTTAGCTAGCCAGACAACACTCCAAGGGTACATCTACCCATTTAGTCAATTCAAACACATCATTTAACACATGCAATGTAAACAAAATCTCATAACAATAAATCCACATGAAAACTTAGCTGAACCATAAAGAGTAGTCACAATGTGTGGTTGGCTCGTAGCTATCCTAAACAATTATCATATTAAGATGTTCATTAATGCATCATCGGGGTCGATGAGGTACTTGACTTGATACCCCACTTAAACTGCTCTAAGCAGTATAATTTAATCATTCTTGTGGTATCTTGTAATAATTAAAGAGAGCCCAACAGTTTATACATCATTCATTTGTCACAAGGCAAGCTGATCCCCATAGGGAATATTCATAGGATCTAATGATCCTACTAGCCCACACTTGGGAATGCAAAAGAACAATTTAATACTTGGCCCTAAGCAAGGATCTGTCTGGAATATCATTTTACCTAACATGTGCCTTCACAAACACAAAAATCACCTTGAGCTCTAGATTTTGTTGCTCAAGGTGTGTTTGATGCTTTTGGTCCATTGTAAAAACTCGAAACAATAAACTGCCCAACACACTATGCCCTTAAAATTTATTTAAATAGGAAATATGGCTATCAAATCGAGGGTTGTCGGTTCTAACAAGTGCCGAGAGATTGAATCTACCTGTTGGACATTCTTCAAGCTTTTCCACATTCATGATGGTTTGAACAAACCGATCTAAATCCTAAATGAAACACTAATGGTGTACAATTGCCATTTCTCCTTTCCTTTGAGCACTTGCAAAGCAAAGCATTAGGGACAACTTTGAATTGCGTCCCCATGAGTCTATTGGTTGCTTACCTCTCGACTCATCTTTTTAATCATGACTTGAAAAAAAATTGTAACTGTTCTAGTTTGATGAATCACACCATATTACTAGTAAATACGAGTTGCCATATGGCAACATATACATATACATATATGTTCTTTACTTCATAGTCTCTTATGCTAGACTGCCACATGCTTGCATGAGTTTTTTCTCCCAGCTTACTTCAAACATGATATACTTAAGTTATATCGACCCGAAATGATACACTAACCTTCCAACCACCATTTACTTTGTATACTTGCTAATTCAAAATGATTGTGGGACCGCTCACTCAGGGTCATTAGGCACAAATTTGTCCACATACACTACTACGTGCTAAACCAAATAATTAGACGCCTGATCTAGTCGGCTAATGTCCTGTTGAAGTATCACTATTGCAATTATGTTTCTCCAATTAGAAGTCCAATGTTAACGCAACCTTAGGTTCACTAATAAGAGCATAAACTCAATATGATTAACAACAAGCTAAAATTACATTCATGCAGTTGAGCCTACCTATAATAAAATTCTTGTCCACTACCAATTTTATTGCAAGTTCCATCTTCTTACAACATTGTCTAGTGTGCAAGTCAACGTAAGTTCTTCCTCCCTACATACATTGCAATATCCAACAAAAGGCAACATGAATCATTAGCCCGCTAAACGTTCTAAATCTTTCAAAATATAATAAAATATCTCCCATAAACTATAAACATTTCAAACATGAGTCCATCATGCTTAAAAATAATTACCAACATTGTTAGGTTAATCATTCATAAAAATTAAGCTTCTTTGTCCATGCTCACCCCCCTACGATACTCTAGCTAAAGTGGAATAACTGAGAACCACCCTAAGCATCCCTCAGGCTACCAATCCTCAAGATAGCTTGCTGGCGACGCCTCCAAACTCATCACACTCCAACACCCAAATGAGCAATCCCAAGAATAAGGAAAATCAATTTTTCCATAGGCCTGGTGTCAACCAAACACAAGATCATGAAGGAGAATAAATGAAAGAAATACAAATCAAAGGACATTAGGGAGAGACATAAGGGTGAGAGTGCAGGTTTGGTGAATGCGTGAGATAGAGAGAGTGAGCATGCAAGAGAAGTTAGACAAAAAAGGAAGTGACATCAGACGAGAGAAGAGAAAGTGAAGTCAGACAAGAGGGGGAGGGAACAGAGAGAGAGAGTGTGTGTGTGTGTGCATGCGATAGAGGGCACATACGGTAGAGGGCACAAACAAGAGAATCATGAAGGAGAGTGAAGACTTAGGTAATGGTGGGGACAAGAGAGAGACCATGACAAGAGAGAGGGAGAGAGAGAACATTTGGTTGAGAGGGGAAGTGCTAGAGCAATAGAGAGGGAATGGGAGAGAGCATGAGAGTGAAGGTAGCATGCAGAAAAGGAAGAGACTGCTTGCAATAGAAGGAGAAGAGGAAATGGGTGAACATGAGGGAGCAGGGGTGAGAGATTGACGAGAGGGGGAGGGGACTAGAGCATAAACAAGAGAGGGTGAGAGAGTTCGAGATCAAGAGATTGAGGAGGAGAGAGATTACCTCTCCTTCTCTTTTGCCACCTCCTTCCCTTAATCGTTGAATTTAGCCATCGCAAACCGCATCTGCCGCCTGTCCTTATTTGTTGTGCTTCTTCTTCCTTCGTCGTTCTTTACTTCCACCTACTCTTCTTTTGTTGTTCTGCTTCTCCTGAAGGCATCGAGAGGAACCCTCGAACTATCAGATCCCTCTCAGTCGAGTGAGTTATTTGTGTCTAGATGCAGACCCTGATCCATATTTGCCCTGCTTGTTGGTAGAAACATCAGATGTTACATCCTAACCCATTTAAACAAAACTTCATCTTCAAAATTTAGAACCTACCTCATGTTTGAACAAGTGAGGGTACTTCTTCCCCATGTCCTCCTTAAGCTCTAATGTGCACTCCTTCAAGCAATTGTGTTGCTATTCTACATTCACTAGGGAAATCATCTTGGTTCTTTTTGACCCACAATTTTAATAGGTTTTTCTTTTGTAGTCAAATCATCTTGCACTTGAATACATTGAAAATCAAACACATGTATAGGATTTGGCACATAATTGTAAAGTGTAGAGATGTGAAAAACATCATGAACATGACTCAATTCTAGTGGTAATTCCTATCTATACGCCACCTCTTCAACTTTGTCCAATGTTTCAAAAAGTCCAATATACCATGTGCTCAGTTTTCCTTTAATATCAAATTGATAAATACCTTTGGTAGGCAAATTTTTTAAAAAACACATAATCACTAACCTCAAAAGTCAACTCTTTATATCAAACATCAACATAACTCTTCTGTCTACTCTGAGCTGTCAATAGCTTATTCTTTATCAACTGTACTTGATCGGCATAATGCTGCAAGACCAAAAGGTTTTTTTTAATCTTACTATCACCCATTTTGGTTCAACAAGTTGACAATCTACAAGTCCTTCCATTTAATGTTTCAAAAGTTATCATCCCAATGCTCAAGTGTTAACTGTTATTATATGCAAACTCTGTCAATCTTACATGTTTGTCTCATTTTCAATCTAAAACACAAAAACATAGAATGTCTTCTAAAGTTTGGATGGTTTTCTCAGACTACCCATCCGTTTGAGGATGAAATGTTGTGCTCAAGTTAAGCTTTGTACCTATTTTTTTTTGTAATTTCTCACATCTAGATGTAAAACGTGGACCTCAATCTGCAATAATAGGCTTTGGCATCACATGCAATCTCACTATTGACTAATATATAACTCTATGTGACTAAAGTGATTGACTGATCTTATTTGATAGAAAATGAGCTGACTTTGTAAGTTGATAGTTGATCAACAATGACCCATTTAACATCATGCAATATAAACCTACCATGAAATTTGTTATGATGTTCTCCCATTTCCACACTGGAATGTCTATATTTTGTAACAATCCTACGGACTGTTGATGTTCTGCTTTGACCCATTAGCAAGCTAAGCATCTTGCCACATATTGTGCAATCTCATGCTTCATTTCAAGTCACTATAATTATAGTTCATATCCTAAAACATTTTTGTGCTTTGAGGATGTACGAAAACTTTGGATTTATGAGCCTCATTTAGTAACTGTTGTTTCATTCCTTCATTTCTAAGAACCCTCAATCTTTGTTGAAACCACAAAAAACCATCTTCATCCTAAACAATCTTCTTACTCTCTTTTGTATTCTTAGCATAATTAGAGTCTTCCTTTTGCTTCGATATAAGCTCATCCAATATAGATAGTGTATCAAGGCAGTCATACTTGCTTTGTTCTTATCACATATGTGGAGTTGCAATGCTATCACATCCTCAACAATGTCCATGAGTGATTCAATATACTGCATGTTGTTGCCTCCACATGTCTACTCAAGGCATCGGCCAACCCATTGGTCTTTTCTGGGTGAGATGATATTTTGAAATCATAATCTTTTAAGTACTCAATCCATCTCATTTGTTTTACATTTGGATCCTTTTAAGAGAATATGTATTTAAACGACTTGTTTTCTGTTAACACTTGGAAGGTTGCTCCATAGAGATAATGTCTCCATATTTTTAGTGTGAATATGATTGCTTCCAATTCCATATCGTAGGTGGGATAATGTTTTTCATGATTCTTCAATTGTCTATAAGCACATGCCACCGCATGGCCATGTTGCATCAATGCATGGCCATAACTGATTCTTGACACACTAGTGTACACCACAACTCCTAAATTCCCACATGGAAGTGTTAAGATAGGTGTAAAGGTAAGCTTCTATTTCAAAGTTTGAAGACTCTTCACACATTTAACATCTCAAATAAACTTCACTTCTTTTCTTAATAAGTTGGTCACAAACAACTATCTTCGAAAAATCCAATATAAACTTGTGATAGGACCCTGTCAATCCTAATAAACTTCTTGTTTCACTCACATTGCATGGCATGCTCCACTCCTGCATAGCTAACGCCTTAACAAGATCCACTGAAATGCCATATTTTGATATCACATGGTCAAAGAAGTTTACTTGCTTTAGCCAAAACTCACATTTCGAGTGTTTGACATACACTTGTATAACATCTCTAATGCACACCTCAAGTGGTCTCTATGTTGCTATCTAAATTCACCAAAATGTCGTCAATAAATACAATAACAAATTGATCTATGTAGTCTTAGAAAACCCGATTCATGAGGTCCATAAATGTCACGGGAGCATTAGCCAACCGAAAAGGCGTGACCCTAAATTCGTAATGCACATATCTATTTCAAAAAGCCGTCTTAGCAATATCTTCCTCCCATATCAAAAGTTGGTGGGAGCATGTCCTCATACCAATCTTAGAGAACATCTTCGTAGTCTTGAGCTGATCGAACAAGTCCTCAATTTTAGGAAGCTGATAGTTATTCTTGATGGTGACTTGATTCAACATTCAATAGTCATTAGATAGGTGCATCATTCCTTTTTTTTTTAACAACAGCCGTATGAAACCCTTATCCAAGAGCTTATGTAGTTGCTTTTTCAAATTTTCTAGCTCTACTAGTGCCATACAAATACAGTGCCTTGGGGATCGGGGCTATTCCTAGTAACAGCTCTATTTTGAACTCAACTTTCTTTGCTTGAAGAAAACTTGTTAACTCTTTAAAAAACATATTAGAATACTCACTTGCAATGACTACATCTTTTAGTTTTAACGTTAGTTTCACTGGTCAACATGTTGACCAAGAATGCAACACTCTGCTTTTTCAATAGTTTGGCTTGTATGTCAGAGAATATTATCTTGTTGGCTCTGCTAGCTTTTTGAGCTTAGAATTCCACAGGCTGCATTCCATGAGTCAATAGTTGTATTTGCTTCTTTCTGAAATCTATGTTAGCATAAACATAAAACCAATTCCTGCCCAAAATAACCTCGAATCCCTTGAGGCTTATGATCACCAACTGTGCAGACAAGTGATGTTCATAGATCTTTATATCCACATTGGGCAAGTATTGGCTATAGGAATTTTGTGCATGAAAGGCCTGACTACTTTCAATATATACAACATCCTCTTAGTTGACACTTCCAGTGAAGTGGCAAATTGACTGGATATGTAGGAATAAGTCACCCTGCATCAAACAATACTGTACTAGCAATGTGAGAACCTATCAGTAATGTACAATTCAAATTGACTGGATATGTAGGAATAAGTCACCCCTGCATCAAACAGTACACTAGCAATGTGATAACCTATCAGTAATGTACCTTCAATGAGATTATGTATATGTTGCTCCTCCTCATTAGTTGCATGCACACATCCAACAATCATCTATACTCCTAATGGACTGGTCTCAAGCTTCTTTAGTTCCTTCTCCTGCATTCTTGGACAGTTTTGATGAAGTGTCTCATCTTGCCACAGTGCAAACTTGCTTTGGTTTCCCGATGACATGGCTTCTCAGGGTGCACAAACAAGCAGGCGGGACACCTAGGTAGAGTTGAAATTGGCACTACCCCTTATGTGGTATCCCTCTGTGAAAGCCTATTTTGCTTGTATGCTCTATCATCTCGCTTCCTGTAAGACTTTGCCTTGCTCATGAAGTTGTTTCTCGTGCCCTGCATCTATCCACCTTACAGGTGCTGGTTTGGCTTCTTATGATGGTCCTTTTGTGTTCTTGCCCAGTCTTCCTCTATGTGTCTCACTGTGGTGATAGTCTCGTCCTATCAAAAGACCTATTAGACATCTCCATGCTTCACAGCCATCTCGCAGTTCATGCACAAACTTGTCTGCTCTGGCCTTATCAATGGTATAAACACGTGGACAGTATACCTCCAAGTGTCAACACTTCGTGATATACCCCTCCAAGCTTTTATGGTTTTGCTGCAATTCCAACATCTTATTCCTTTCATGCTTCGGGAAATAGGTACTAAAAACTATTTTCATGAGATCGGTTGTTGGTCTGCAAACCAAATCTCACACATTGTTTGCCATTGTCCTTTTACATTGTCATTCAACAAATATGAGTCATAGTTCACATTGTCTTCTTCTCGCATCTTGAGGATCTCAAAGATATGCTCTACGTCCTCGATCCACTCATCTACCTCATCTGATTTACCATCTTAGTAAAAACATGGGGTTTCATCGACACAAACTATTTAAAAGACACTGAAGTTGCCTTTTCCTAGGCGGTGTATTGGTCTCTCATGTAGATAACACATGGCTTCTCTAGTTGCTCACCATCAGTTAGACTAAAGAGGTTAGTGTTTGCAATGTCGTCAGAAATATAGCCAGTTGATCCATGGGTAGAGTCTGCATTCATGGGGTTTGGATACTCGCACCATTTTGGGTAATCTATTGTGCAATGTTTGATCATCTAAAGGGATGTGTGCATTTGAGGGGGGCGAACTTGGATCTCTCTGCGCCTCACTAGCTAGCCGACTGCACTTCCTACTACTTCGTTGGTATTCCATCTACACAAGTAAGAATCTCCATTAGTGTTACAAAATCTATCACAAACTCTTCAAGTCAAGCTACAAAGGTGCATTGGTATGTTCACTAATGCAAAATCAGGGTTGAGAAGGTACTCGCCTCGATAGCCGCCTAAGCTATCCTAGTAGTTGTAATTCTAGCATGTTTATGCCATGGCATAACAATTGAAACAGCCCAACATTTTATACATTATTCATTTGTTTGAAGGCACACCGATTCACACATTATTCAACGAGAGCACATTCGTAAGATCTAATGATCCTACTAGCCCACACTTGGAAAAGGAAAAAAACAGTTCATATTTAACTTCAGGGAAAGATTTGCTTGGAATGTCGTTATACCTTCACAAACACAAAAATCACCTCAGGCACTAGATTCTGTCTCTTAGGTTCTACTAGTTTCTTAGGTTCTACTCGATGCTCGTGGTCTACATGCACAAACTCAAAACAACAAGTTCTCCATACACTATGCCCTTAAAATCTATTTAAGTAGGAATAGAGCTATCAAATCGAATGTTGTCAATTCTAAAAAGTGAAAAGAGATTGAATATGCCTATAGGGCATTTCTTTAAACTTTTCCACACTTACAATGATTGAAACAGACAGATCTAAATCTCAAATTCTCCCATCGGTCTATCGGTTGCATATCTCTTGACTCACCTTCCTCGTTGCGACTCAAAAGAACTGTTCTTTTGGTTTGTTGAACAACACCATAGTACCGTCAAGTACAAGTTGCCATATATATATATGTGTGTGTGTGTGTGTTTTCTTTACTTTAAAAACTATCTTCTCCTAAACTGCCACATGCTCGCTCGAGTTTTTCCCTCAACTTCAAATGTTTTCTATTGATCCGAAGTGAAGCACTAACCTTCCAACCACCATTTACTCCATTTGCTAGTTCCAAATGACAGTGAAGCCGTCCAATCGGGCTGCTAGACATAAATTTGCCCAATTACACTACCAAGTGCCAAACCAAATAATTTAGACACCCGAGACGGTTGACATCGTTTTGAAGCATCATTATTGCAATATTTAAGTTTTTTCCAATTAAAAGTCCGATTCAAACGCAACCTTAAATTTAATAAAAAGACATATACTCAATCCGATCAACAAGAAAAGAAAATCACATTCATGCACTTGAGCGTATCTATAGTAAAATTTATGTTCACTACCAATTCTATTGCAAGTTCCGCCTTCTTACAGCCTTGTCTAACGTGCAAGTGAACATAAGTCCTCCCTCCCCACATGCAACGCAATATTCAACAAAAGGTAACATGAGTCATTAACCTGCTAAACCGTCTTAAATCTTTATAAGTTTATTATGTTAAAAAATTAATTATCATCATTCTTAGGACAAACATCCATAAAAATTAAGCTTGTTCAGCTGTGCTTGCGCTTCCTACGGTGCTCCAGATGAGGTAGGCATCCGCGGCAGCCACCCCAAGCATCTCTCTAGCCACCAACATCAAGATAAGTTTGCTGCCGACGCCCGAAACCTGGTGCACTCCAACACCCATGTTCCCAAAGAGGGAAACATCAATATTTCCACAGGTCTAGCGTCAAACCAACACAAAATCGTAAGAGAGAATACATAAAAGAAATATGAATCAAACATGGGAAATCAGAGGGAGATGTGGGGGAGAGAGTTAGAGTGCAAGTTCAGTGAAGGCGTGAGTTGGAGAGAGTGAGCAAGCGAGAGAAATCAGACAAGCAGGGGAAAGAAATCTGACAAGAGGGGGAGTGAAGTCAGATGAGAGGGGGAGAGAACCAGAGAGAGAGAGTGTGTGAGTGTGCCTGCAGTCGAGGGCATAGACGAGAGAATCGTGAGGGAGAGTAAGGTCTCGGGCGATGGTGTGGACAAGAGAGAGATAGAGAGAGAGGAGGAGAGAAAGGGAAAGAGGACGTTTGGTTGAGAGGGAGAGTGCCAGAGCGACAAAGAGAACGGGAGAGAGTATGAGAGTAAGGAAGCATGTGGGAGAAGGAGAGAGTTCCTATGATAGATAGAGGGAGAACAGGGAAGGGGTGAGCGTGGGGTAGCGGCAGTGAGAGGTTGACGAGAGGGGGAGGGGACCAGAGAGGAAACGGGAAAGGGAGAGAGAGATCTCTAGAGCAAGATAGTACCTCTCCTTCTCCATCGTCAGCTGCCTTTCCGCTTCCTCACTTCCACCTAGGTGTGAACACCAGCCTAATCTAGCTAGAGTTGAGCCAGCTCCAGCTCCGCTCTACTAACGAAACCTCTAGCTCGAGCTGGAGTCAGCAGTTAACATGTTCAGCTCCAGCTTGATTAGGGCTCGACAAACTGGTTTGAATATATGAACTACAAACTGGTTTGAATATATGAACTATTATTTTGCCATAAATCTCTAGTTGGCAAGGCTTGACAAACTTAAAGGATCTTTTGTAAAAACTTACAATAATTAATTTAACATCAATATACCTGTTTTTTAATTAAAAAATGAGATGAACTATTATTTCGCCATAAATCGAGTCGGCTTGATTACAGCTTGACAAACTTAAACGACCTTTTGTAAAAACTTACAATAATTAATTTAACATCAATATACCTGTTTTTTAATTAAAAAATGAGTCAGATATTTAAAAAATCGCTACACATCATTGGCGAGCGAAATAGAGCTTTAGCAGTTCGAGTTCAGTCAACTCGAACTCAACTCGATTTTTTGAACGAGTCAACTCGTGAACTCGAGCTCGACTCCTTAAGCAAATGACTCGGCTCGAACTTGTTCACGAACCAAACTTTAACGAGCCCAACTAGAGTAGCTCAACTTGTTGTTTACCCTCACTTCCACATTTTTCTTGGTTGTTTTGCTTCACTTGAAGGCATCAAACAGAACCCTTGATCTATCGAGTTCCTTAGTCGGGTGAGTTGTTCGGGTCTGGATCTAGACCCTACCCACCGGTAGAAACATCGAATGTTACAAATCCGCTCAGTTGACATCCTCAATGGTTTAACAGATTCCCACTGCTGTAATAGAGATTGGTAAATTATTATTGATATGTGGTCTTTGTTGGATTTAAAACATAAACATCTCTCTAAAGTGCTTTCAATGCGAAAGGCTTGCATCAGTAGCCATTGTTTTCCTTTTGGTGTCTCAAATGTGGAAATGCTTTTCCTTGCTTCATTTTAGAATTCCAGCTTGTTCTTCATGTCTTTTAGGTCCTCTCTGAAGTTGCACGGGTGTTTTTAAAACTCTTAGTGCAGGATGGACCCCGCTGCTACTTGGAGCACATCACGTTACATTGTTTTTAGGATACGCTTGATGTGCATGACTGACTTGGAGTGTTTGACATTGCGTTAACACATGTTTGAAACAAAAGCGAATTGTAGGGGCTTTTGCTTGTGACGTGACGTGAGTAATAATATTTCATCTCATTTAGTCGGTTGAATCAAAATCTTGATCCCGTTCATTATGGCCTTGACCAAACTGATCAGTACCGTTGAAGCTGAAAAATATGGTTGGTTTGCAACTCTCAATTATTTTAAAATGAAAAATATCCTTTAATTGCTCCATTTGCCAAATCTGCATCCATCTTCGGCCATTGTTGTCCGGAAACGATGCATTAAGGTTGGTCCAATTCATGTTTTGAATTTTATTAAGTTTTATAGTGTGTTTTTTGTGTGTCTTTTGTTTGGTTATATTTGGGATTAGTGAGTAGACATAGGTTTTAGCTTAGTAAGTGAACAAAGGATCGCATTTTCATGGTGGACCTATGTTACTTATTTATTTTACTTTATGTTTTTATATCTGGTTCTCTAAGAGTTTGTTTGGCAGCTGAACACATTGTTACTGCCTCATGATTATGCCAAAAAATGGGGTAGATTCATAGAACACTTTGTCCAATGGATCGGCCCCATTTTTTTATGAAAGGTTCATGAGACAGTAACATATTACTGTTGCCAAACAACCTTTAAAGGAGTGAAGCAACCGAACAAGTAGGTTTGAAAAAAAAAGTGAAGTTATTGCATTTGCTTAGGCATAGTTTTTCCTGTATTTTTGCATATTTTTGCATGCTTTATTGCATCCTGTGATTTTTGTTTTGTGCTTTTGTGTGGATTGTTGTTTTTTAATACTTCTAGGTCAAATACAATTTTTGCATATTTATTAGGATTTATTTCACTTAGTTGTAGGTGATGAAAAACTTGGTTTTCAAAGACAGCACTTTTCTATTTTTCTATAGAATTTTGCCCATTTTGAGAAATCGGTTAAAAATACTCAAATTGCTTGTCTGCTGACCTTATAATAGCATTCATGAGGTTGACAAGTTAATTCACACGTATATCTATTTACCAAGCTGCACATTTAAACACATGCCATTATAAATGCTATAACAAAACTCCATAAGCAGATATACGAAGGAGAGATACGAAGATAAAATGAATCCCAATGGAAAATGTCAATGTTTTTAGTACTGGCAAATTTTATTTTTGTCGAACAGGGCGGAGGTTGTAAATTAGGATCAAAGACTTTATCTATTGCCAAAACTCCAAAGATAACATTTGAGGCACTTTTCAATACAAGTGTCTTCTATCTTTTCAAATTAGTAAATAAGTAGGATTTTTGTTACTAGAAGGTTGAATTAAACTGACTAACTTTTAACACCAATATAAAATACTCAAATCTGTGGTGGAGATCAATATGATAACTACTTCACTAGTTAAACACAAGCTAATTCAAAGATATTTGAGCTTTGATTACTAAAGGCTTTAAAAATAAAGCTCAAAGAACAATACTCGACATATATATATATATATATATATATATATATATATATATATATATATATATATATATATATATATATATATATATATATATATTATCCACACTTTTAAGCTTCATCACACGTCTATATGTGATTTGCCCATGTACCCATTGCGGTACCTGGGTACAGGAACACAAGTACATGGGTACGATTGAGTACGGCTGCATTTCAAAGCATATATTATTATATTTCCAACCTTAATTTTTTCTTTAACTTTGACTTTTTCCTTCTTTTGTATTTCCTTTCATTTTTCTTTAATTTTGAAAATTTTTTGGATTATTATATATATATAATATATACATTTACATATACACTTTGTTGTACCCCGTACTCAATTTTTCTCAAATACCAATACCCGTGTGACTTAGCTTTTAAGTGGGCCTATGATCCGGCATCAGGTAGATTGCTACCTAATGTGCATTGCCTGACGAGACCACATCAAAAACGACAGCCCAGAATCTGTTCATGGATTAGGAAAGCTGGAGATTTTTAAGAACATGAATCTTATCATAAACCTTTGAGGATCATCATTAACTCATCAAAAGCATTTTGAAGCCTAAGATTACAATTGGTTGTTTCCAGAACAAAGATTATATTGTTCTTAGTTTCTCTGAACTACAAGATGCTTATTGAAGGACACAAAACTTATTTTAGCTTCCATGAATCAAAATATCTGAAAAACATTACTGTCATATATGTGCAAGATATTTCTATTTGTATTTCAGGTCAAAAAGTAGATGAGGAAAGTCTTTGATATCTGCTTACATAGTAATTGGTGATTGAAGGACGATAGAAAACGGTTGCCTAAGAAGCGGTGAGGTTTATTTTTACTGCAACAAGATTGGCAAGTTCCTATAAATTGCAAGTCACTAATCCAAAGTGTCATATTCCTGGCTATTTAAAAGGACAAGTGTGAAACCTGTTTTTTCTACCACTACCATCACACGATCATGTCATTATCCTTTTCACATTACAAATAAAGTAACAAAATTTGTGGTAATGTGTGAAAGAGCATCAGCACTTACACAAAAGGTAATCAGCAGTTAATATACTTTGTCTATCCTCTTCCTACCCTAACTCCTCCGGTGCATTCACCTGGCACATTGCAATAACACCTTTACATGGTGCCTTAATATTTTTTTGGCTTCCAAGATTCTGAATTAGTCAGAAATGAAGTTTACTGAATTCTCATCAGCGTTGCATTCACATCAATGACCTACACTCATGGATTGCCCCGTGACATGTGCATGACAAAGTTGCTTCAGGCACAGTCTTTGATTCAAAAGCCAATCTAAGTCATCACTAACTTGAAACCTGTCCATTGCAAACAATTGCAGGAGTCATTTGTCAAAACAAACTAGGAATTATCACCTATGATGACGTCATCCAAATTCTGAGAATTTTGTTCAAAGTATAAAAAATACAACAAAATAAATAAGGAACCTTGATAATCGCCAAAAGTCAAGTGAGTGATTTCCCAGCCCATTCACGTTCCCGTCGCTTGAGCTTTGCCTGCATTTTGTTAAACTTCTCTTTACCCTGCTGAAGAAGGGGATCTTCGACATAGTATGCATCTGGATCATCCTTCCGTGCCATTCCATCCTAGAAACAGGAGGAGGTTTATTGATAAAGAAAGAAGAATAATTGTTATGAGGCAGAAACTAAAGAGGCATTACTTTGTTTGAAAGATCAGGTTGGAATTTCAAAAGATTTGATTGCCAACCAGAAACATCATCATCTTCATCACTGCCAGATGCTCCATCGGTAGCAACAGGCTTTGATGAAAGGAAAGAACCCTTGAACTTTTCCAGCCTTGCCAGTACCTGGTTACCCCATCAATGCACCAAACGCACATCAAGAAACATTAGTAGAAATTGTTCACTCCAATAACTTGAAATAAAATCCACTTTCTTATAGTATAGGCATGAGAGGATGCATCAGAGAGCATTAAATCTTTGATGTATGGATGCAGACACAAGTGTCCACATCCAACACTTACTGGAGCATTACATGGCAAGCATTAAAAAGGTAGATACTTGGATTTGTATGTGGGTCTGTATATATTAGTTAGTCTTGGTTCAAGCAATTAAATATAAAATAAATACATAATTTAGGAAAAACTCAAAGGTATCCATCGAAATCGCACCATCATGGCCACCATGTTTTGTTGTAAAAGGTGGATGCACCTTTGGCCCTTTATAAAAGAAAGGTGATCGGCGGGCATGGTGAAATTATTTCGGTGGTTATGGGACATGTATATTGTTTGTCTATTATTTTTGGATCTGGATATGTATCCTATCCAATCCATATATTAGATGTATACACTCTTTGTAAAAAACCACTGTTTGTAAGGGTATCATTACACTTAACCAATTAGGGCAATCATCTTTTGTAAGTTAAGGGAGTATACAGTGTAAACAAGAGCTCTAGCTCTCTAGAAAAGAAGCTCAGCCTTACACAGAGAAATAAGACTTACTAGTATGTATGAATATTATTAATAAAAGTAAACCTCACAAAACTAGGAGCAAAGGCCATAAACCACAATGGGACAACAGTCCCTCAGTTATAGAAGAAAGTTACAAAAGAAGAAAAGAGGAACCAGCTGCCGGATTAGTTGCAACGACTAGAAAATTAGCTGTTGGCACTAGCCAATGGCTAACACAGCAGCAAAAAAAAAAAGATAGCAAAACAATGTAGTCATATAACTATACAAGTATACATTTCACAAATATAGAATGTCCAACATATATACTGGAAATGTAATATATGATGGAATTATATGATGTACTTACATACAAACTAACACCCCCTCTCCCTCAAAACTTACAGAGATATTACCAAAATTTTGCTCAGAAAAAGGAATCAACTTGATGCAAGTGCCTTGGTGGAGATATACAATTTGGTATTCTGAGTAAACAAAGCATAAATTAATAGCCTTTTAAAGATACTCCTCTCTGTCGTAGTGACAATCCATCTCGATATGTTTAGACCTTTCATTATATATATGATTACTAGTAAATGGCACTCTTGCTGTCATGACACAATCATGTAGGTTCTTCAATGTTGGCATCCATATCCTTAAACAAGATCTTCAGCCACACAACTTTTCTAATCATAACAGCCATGGCTCAACATTCAGATTCAGTTGATGATAATGAAACATTGTTTTGCTTTTACACTGACATAAAACAATTACACATTAAACATTTCCTAACATATTGATAAGCATAACCAAAAGCTCGAAAGCTATGTTACATGGGTGCGGGGGTGCCAGTGCGGGATGCAACAAGTTCCAAAAAAAATGGGGTGCGGGTGCGGCGAGAGTGTATATATGTATGTATGCATGTATATATATATATATATATATATATATATATATATATATATATATATATATATGTTATTTTTTATATAAGTAATGTTATTTGTCCATATTTTTAAACTTTTTTTTAATCAAGGTTATCAATATATCAAAGAGAACTTGGCCAAAACATTTTTCAGAACAGCCAAAACTCATTTGACGTCGTGTCGAGCTGCACCAGCACCCGCACCGATGCAGGTGGGGGTGTGGGTGTGCCACTATAGTTAGCGCACCCGTGTGACTTAGCTCGAAAGATTAAAATTAATGAAGTTGAATAATTAAAATTGACGACTTACCTAGAATGAAAGAAGTTACTAAGTAATACCAATGCTTTTCGATGCGATATAAGCACAATTTTGATGTTAACATTGCTTGCAATAAAACAACACTCCTATTAAAATTCTAATAAACAAGAATGGTATTAAGAAGATAATACATATATATGCAAAGTAAACTTTAAAAAGCTAAAATAACAGATAAACATTGAAAGCACAATGGATATGAATTTTAATAGCAGCTGTAACAGTAAGTGTCAATGCGCTCGCACACATGAATCCATGCACACACACATGCATGTACTTTTAATGCAAAATCAGATGCAACAACCAAAAAAATGAAAGAACGCACAAAGAAAGAAAAAAAAAAGTCTCAAAATAAGAAGGAAAGGAAGAAAGAAGAGAGAGTGAGAGAGAAAAAAAGAAGGAACAAAATATTAAGGCCAAGCTACTGAGCACTTGAGCAACCTAGAGTCCTAGACCTCAATGACCTCAAGTGGAAGGTCGCCTAGCCTAGACTATCAAGCACCTAGGCAAGCCCTGGCACACCAGGTGATAGACTAGATATTACAAGTGGTAGCTCACCTAGGAAGAGCTAGCCTAGGTGAGCACCCAAGCATGGGGACCCTTGACAACACAGGCAGAGTTTTGAGAAAGTAACCAAAGAAATGGGCACAATTGTGGGCCATAGGATGATGCATGAACTTTGATGAAGTAATCTAGTACATACATCTTCAGTACGACCCTGCAATCTACGTTTTTTCTGCACTTGTAGATGCCTTTCTCGCTCTGCAGCATTTAGCAATTGCAAATCCCCATATGCCTTCTCTACTAATTCAGCTCTCGCTTCAGAAGCCATTCCTTTTTCCTTCAATTTTAGCTTTTCCTTCTTAGTCTTCTCAGTTTCATCAGCATTCCTGACCAGCCAAAGTTTGAAATTAGCTCAAACAATTGCTTTGTTTTTCTTTTCTTTTCTTTTTTGTAGCATGCATAAATTAGTGCACACTTGTAGAAGATTTAAAAATTTTACATGAATGTACACTTCTCATCTTACCATTAGTAAACAAACATGTATATAGATGCTCTACAAAGAGATGCACAAGCATATCCCCGCAGAGAAGTGAGTAACTGAAGTTTCCTATTCCTTCGAATAGCAACCAATAGCCAAACCAGGTCTTTCCCTGTTCATTTTCTATGTCATATACTTGTGTGCAAGCAATAAGAGAACTAGTTGAGAGTGTCCACAACTCAAGTTGAATTTTTTTTTTTGAAAAAGAACGCGATAAATTAAATGGCCGTTTAAAACTTTTAAAAAATGTTTTAAAAAAAAACGTTAAAACGAAAAAAAATGCGTTTTTCACTTTTTTCATTTTTTTTCAGTTTTTTTTTAATGCCAAACAGTTTTTTTTTTTCATTTTCTATTTTTCATTTGTTGTAAATCTACTTATCTTGTGATGTTTGTGTTATTAGTTTCTCACTTACTTTATTTTCTTCCCATTTCTAGTTTTCTTAAATTTTTAAAAATTTACCATATTTTTATCGTATTTTTCCCTTTTTTTTTCAAGCTCACTGTATTATACTCGAAAAAAACCTCGCCGTTTAAAACTCCGAGACATTATTTGTGACTATTGAGACAGAATCTTGAATTATCTAGGCATTGCTTGCTTCACATTGGGTAACCTGGTACCCACGAAACTTTTTTACTTTCACAAAACTTAGAGTCACTTGCAATTCACAATTGTTTTTGGCAGGCTGCCATATTTGTCAAAAACAAAGTAAAAGAAATTTCAAGCTATTAAATTAGAACTATCATGTCTTCAGTCATGTAAAATCTAATTTTTTCTCTTCCAGACATGAGCAGGTGAGACGGTGACTAATGGCAAAAATAGAAGCATTTCAGGATTGGCTTGAAACTGAGGTGGATATTGCTTTAAAGCTACAGTTAGCTGAGAAGACATGCAAAGATCATGACAGAAATTTGCAACAATGGAGAGTCGCCTCATAGAGCTTATGGAATTTCACTTCCAAATTTTAGCAGTTGCATGTGATAAAATATAGAAAGGTTGGACCAAAAGTAGCTGAAGGGAGAGTCTCGTTATGTGTGCAAGTCCTCAGGTATGCATCGAAGTCCTGCATGCTCATCCAAGTCCTCAGGTTTAGGACTGATATCAAGACCCTCAGGCATACATTCTACCTCTTCCATTCAGAAGAATTGTATGATTAAGTTTTTCAGAAACAAGCTGGCTTAGAAAATTGGAAGAGAGTCCAGTATGCAAACAGGAACCCATTAGGCAGGATGATATCGAGAAAGGAGGATCAATATGAAGAAGAGAGGACGAGATTTGTCCCATAACAGCAAGAATAATGATTCAAAAGAGCAAGACACTACATGATAAGGGATTAGATTCACAAGAGCTATATAATGCATATGTGATATCATTACAAATGGGAAGCTCTCATCACAAACTGAACTCTATATGATTTAAACTAAAATATCAGTACTCTTGCTGATTTTGTTAAGAATAAGACAAATAAGGCAGCAATAAGGAAAAAAGAATAGAACAAGTCTGAAAAAGGAAGAATAATCAGACGTTAGAATCCTGGTAAGATTTTGAAAATCTGATCAGAAGGGGTTGTTCTGATCAGTGCTGCTCTGACCAGACATCAGAACCGGTGCTGCTCTGATTAGATGCTAGTACTAGAACTGATCTGTCATCAGAAACAGATCAGATCTGATCAGACTTGATTAATGACGAGGGAATGAATGTATTATGAATTTGGGGTTTGAGGAATAGATATCTTGAACTTGCTTCAGAAACAAAGAGGAATAAATTGATAAAGATGCCTGGGGACTGACAGAATAAGACAAAACATAAAAAAGGAATACAGAAAGATATAGGACGAATGAACAGTTAAAAAAACAAATCTAACTGCAACAAACAGATTTTAAATCTCTATGGGCATATCTTTTGGAAGAAAACTGCAACCTGGCTGTAATAGCACAAAAAATTTCAAGAATCAAATATATCTGGGCGTCCACAACTCAAGTTGAACAGAGAATAGAGAGGACAGAAAGGAATATGAACAAATTACCCTAATTCAGTAATATGAACAGATTATACTTTACATGGACATAAGTGGCTCCGAGGTATAACAAATATTGCAAGTATGTTTTTCAGCACTTGCCAATAAAGCTATTTGAATATAATTTGCTTGGATCTGGATTAAGTGGACTAGTTCGCAAACACAAGGACTTATCACCCTCAACAACTAGAAAGGGCTAAAACAGAGTTTCTATTACTTGTGTTAACAGCTATTCTAATTTCTAAGAGGAATGCTTCTATGTAGCATTAACAATTTAATTATTATATAATTTATATTTATGAAGAGAAGAATCAACCCAGCAATGACTACAACTACAATGGATTAGCTTCTCCAAAAGGAAAATCTAGAGTGAAAAATCATCATTGTCTGAAAAAGGGGAAAAAAAAGAAAACAATGAAAAAGGGATGCTTGCTTATTGATGCATCATGAGATGATTGCATATTTATAATTGAAATACATACCAAGGGGAAGAAGGTTTGCTCTCTTTTATGTTTTGCTTTTCTGCAATAAAAATGAAATAAAGCAGCAATATTAGTCCATTTGCACTGTTGCAAAACAAATAGAAAATCATCAAGTTCATTGCATTTTGAACATCTTTCCCACCAAGAATATTACAAGTTCATCTTCATATAATACATATCTTTTCACTTTGGGACCAGGGAAAGCTTTTTTGGTCAAAGAAAAGGGTGTCAACAAGAAAAAAGGCTGCAAGTGTTCAGAGAGATATTCATAAGTTTGCAGTAGTAGGCTGAAATATTTCTAGTTGGTGGTACTCTTTATTGCTTTCTTGTAATATGCAGTATTGCTCTATGATTTTCAACTAGTCTCTATTTAAGTAGATATTATAGTAATAAAGGACAATTTTCTTGTTTTTCATTCCAATGCTTTCAATATTGTATCATAGCTGGCTTGAATCTAGACAACAACCCGACTCACTTCCGGACTCAGATCCCTGGTCTGGCGGATCCCAACCCGTCTCTTAGCAGTTTCAGTGCCAGCCTGAAATAGGCTAGAACCAGAACAACTAACCAATTTAACAATCCCCTTTATAAGCCCTTGAAGATTCCCCACAATCTTCAATACGAGACTAAACTTTTGAGGTGTTACAATCCACCCCCTTAAAGCACACACGTCCTCACGTGTGGGACCCCAAGTTTGAGTGTTGAACAATAATCTGATACTACTATAACGACCCGACCCACTTCCAGACTCGGACACCTGGTTTGGCGGATCCCAACCTGCCCCCTAGCAGTTTCAGTGATAACTAACCCATTAAACAACCCCCTTTATAAACTCTTGAAGATCACTCACAATCTTCAATACGGGACTAAACTTTTGGGATGTTACACTGTCTGATGCCATCTTTGTCATGATTTGACTATTCACAAATCTAGGGTGTGAATGCAAGCAGTCTAAGAAAAATTGGGTGCAAGGACACGACATATATATATATATATATTCATTGTTACAAAAACGTGTATGGGTATCATACGGCGAGGAATTTCTCAGGTATAATACGGCAAAGTTGTATATCTCAAGAATATCTCGGGAAAATCTCAGCAAATTCTTAAAAAATTTTAAAAAATTAATAAATCCTGAAAATTATAAAAATGTAAAAAATCATTAAAAATACGAAAAAAATGTGAAAAAACACGCACAATATGCATATAATACAATGTTTTTATTTTCTAGCGTTTTTTTCATGTTTTATACGGCTGACTGTATTTTAGCATATTATACACGTTTTTTTTCAATAGGACATGTTTTTCGTGACAATGGAACCTACCATCCTCAAAAGGACAACATGCTGGTTGTCCTTTTTAAAGGACGACTGTTTAGAAAAGGTGTAGTCTCTTTCAAAGGACAGGAGAGAGAGAGAAAGGGGGAGAGAGAATGCATGACCTAAAACCATTGTCACACATATCATTCTCGAGTTTTTAACGACGAGATTTTTCTCGCGTATTTTTCGGCAACATTCTTTTTCTCAAAAAAAAACTTGGATAAAACTAAAAAAACTTTACAAAATAAATGAAATTAGGTCTAAATAAAATAAATCAGAAACTAATAAGAAAACATAAATAAGACTATACAAAAGTGATAAAAAGGACATTTTAATGGTGATAAAAATGATGAAAAATGATTTAGGTTAAGTTTAAATCTCAATCCATGACAATATAAATGCTAAAAAATAGGAAAATGAAAAAATTGGGAAAAAATCGTGAAAAAATGCAATATATGATAATAATGCAATAAATATTTTTCCCCTTTTTTTTCAAAATATTGCATTTTTTTCCCATTTTTCGTTTTTCTTATTTTTCCATGTTAATATCATGAGAGTTTTGAAAATATGCGATACCTGTGACATTGCCTAAAACCACTGAAAAAAGGGGAAAGAGAGAGGAGTGGAAAACTGGAGGGAAAGAAAAAGGGAGAAATAAACTGAAAAAGGAAAGAGAGGGAGAGAGGAGAAAAAGAAAAAAGGGGAAAAAAATGTAAGAGAATAGGGTGAGGGTGCAATCAGGTTGCGTATTGGACCTGCACCTGTAGGGTCAACAAGGTGCCACCCCTTTTTTGAAGAGTCTATTCTTAGCTAAATTTCTGTTAGGAATTATTTCCTTTATCTGGCAGGTTTTTCTTTCACTCCCAGTGTGGCCTAAAGGCAGCCTGCTGTTTGTCAGTCTAGGACTCATACGTCTCAAGGCACCAAAAGCCTGACTAATGGTATCTTACCAAGTGTAGAATAGGCCTGGTCCAATCCCTATAGGTAATGTAATTCAACAGAGCCCAAAACAGCAAGCCCAACTATCCAAACTGTTTGTTGTCTCAACTCAAGTGATAGCATTACCATTTTTTGACTTTTTCGGAACATTGATAACTCCCAACTCCCTCTGCTTTCTAAGTATCTGCAAGCACATGCGTTCATCAAACTTCATCTCATCATCATCACTCTGATCATGGGAGTCAAGAGACTCCACATCCTCACTTTGTGGATTAGTTTTATGAGAGACCAGAGCTTCACGAACTGATTTCTGTATTTGTTTAGTCTGCTCTTGCTCTGATAAATCCTGAAGCCAAATAAGTTATCTATCAGAGGTTTTTCATAAAAAAAAGTTCTAAACTATTTATATTATAACAGGCACACCTTCAAATACACATGGGCACATGCACATACAGACAAATACAAGCATGCAAGCATCAATGTCCAGACACAAGCACAACATACTACATGCACAAACCATATTCAGTCCCCCCAGAAAGAATATCAAGATTATACATGGATGAAATGAAATCATTAACTTTGCTAAACTTGGTATGGAGAATAAATGCATCTAGACACACAACACACAGGCTTTAAAGCTCAACCCAGACTCAACCCATAGTACAGCAACTGGGGACTCAACATGGCCGGTGTCAGACCGATTTTGACACCTTCATTTTTTGCATAAAGCATATCCATGTATGTATATAATCATCTTTGTGTTCATTAAAATAGTACACACAATTATGTATGTGCAAATTTTAATAATATATTTATGATAATGATGTGATTAGTATATGTATATGCATCTTTTGTATGTAATATACTTTAAAATACGATTGAATATCCACAAATATACACATACCCCAAGCACACTTGCACATTTGATATCATTCACATAGTATGCTACATATGCACATATATTGTATGCTTAAGTGACTCAATCCTTAGCTGAGTTGGCAAAACTTGGCAGACTGATCCAAAACTCAAATGACTCAGCTGGGTCACCTGAGATAACTTGGTAGACTCAATGAGCTTCCGAACATTCACCCACACATACACATACACAAACGCGAATGCATATTTTATGTGAAAATGTTTGCATCTGCAGAAAACAAGATTCTAACAAGTTCACAACAAATTTGTGAAGCTAGATACCTTTAGATTGACACAGATGCTATATGCATTGTTGTTACTACTGTTGTCATCTTTTAGTAATTTAATTAAATTTACAACGATTTTCACACAACATATTTATTAGCTGCATCTCCAAAAATGTATAATATTTTCTAATGTATTCTCTGGATAGTAGCCATGATATTCTAAAAATTCATGACAGACATAAGTTTGAAAAATTTCTAATTCAACTTTATGCACAGCCATGGGCATGCTTTATATGCTTACCTGCTTTTGATCTGTTGGTTCACCTTTCAGAAGGCGAGGATCATTCAGTACATCATGACTGCTCTTAATCTTTTCCTTAACAGCAGCTAGCCCTTTCTCCTCCTCTTCTGCTTCTTCTCCAAATGAAAGCAAGTTCAACTTCCTACAATAAGTGACTGAAGTTCAGATGCACATAGGAGCACAAACAAGCACATAAGCTCAAATTGGATGAGATCTTTGTGGAATGCATTCACAGGCGGCTAGTACACACTTCACAGTTTTCTTGTTCTCCTTGCCGCTAGTATCGGCCACAGTAGGTAATACTTTCCCAGGTACCCGTCTAGGAATAATATCATCAAAGGGATTCCACAATATCTGCACCATTTTAGCAAAATATTACCAGAAAATGTGGAAAAAACATATATAGCCTGAGGAATCTTCAAAAACTACTTTTATGGAACCCAAGCAAGTTGACATTCAGGAAGATTGTAAAAAGGAAGAAAAACTAAAAAGTTACACAAAAAGTTACACTAACAGAAAGAAATAGACTCAGCAAATTGAAGCCATGTTAGCATTCAATCACTTCTGACATGATATAGTGCCACAAGATTACAACTACTTAAACAGAAATTACAGCCTGCTGAATTCACGAAGAGTTATATTAGTGAACCAGGAAGATGTTTACTCTAAGTGGAATGATTCATCTGCACTGTCTTAGAAAAAATTCACCCTGCAGATCCTCAGGTCCTTATTTCAGATCTGCTATTGAAGATCAAACAAATTCTACCAATTCACAGAGAAAACCAGTACTGTATGTATTTGGGTTCTCCAACAGTCATTGGTTTTTACAACATCAAGGCCTTGTAAGTAAACCCAGTGGGGATGGAAAGTTGTTTTACAAAAAAAAGTCTCCATCAAAGCAAAAAGGTGATAGAAGATGGTTTATATGACACCTGTACATTTTTCATGCATATATGACAAATATCTTCTAACAGATGTTGCTTGATGTTGAACGTGGAAAAGAGAGAGAGAGAGAGAGAGAGAGAGAGAGAGAGAGAGAGAGAGAGAGAGAGAGAGAGAGAGACGGAAAAGAACTTCATTTCATATCGTCCCCTAATCTCTTCTTAAAGAGTGATTAGGTTACGGCTGTGGCTGTTACATAAGTAAGACATAAAAAGTTATAAAAAGACAAAAGGAAACTCCAACTTTTTAAATAATCAAATAACTACCACAATGAAAAGTAAACTTTCTTATTTCAACACTCCCCCTCAAGCTGGAGCATAGATATCAACCATGCTCAACTTGTTATAACACCTAGAGAAATCACCAATCGGAAGAGCCTTCGTAAACATATCTGCCGCTTGATCTTCAGAAGCTACATGAACCGTAGACACCGCACCTTCTTTTATAAGATTCCGTACATAATGACAATCCACCTCAATGTGCTTAGTTCTTTCATGAAATACTGGATTGTTTGCAATATAAGTGGCAGCCTTGTTATCACAGTACATTTTCATAGGAAGAGGAACATGAATACCCATATTTGTTAACATAGATTTAACCCATGTCATCTCAGTCGCCGTTTGAGCCATTGCTCTATATTTAGATTCTGCACTTGATCTAGCGACTACATTTTGTTTCTTGCTTCTCCATGATATGAGATTTCCTCCAACAAAGATACAGAAGCCAGTTGTGGATTTTCTATCATCAACAGACCCTGCATAGTCAGCATCACTGTAAGCAACAACTTCTAAAGATTCACCTTTCTTATAGAAGAGGCCTCTGCCTGGGGATGACTTTAGGTATTTCAACACCATCAACGCAGCATCCCAGTGGACTTTTCTAGGCTTTTCCATGAACTGGCTTAATTTTCCAACAACAAAGCTAATGTCTGGTCTTGTTATAGTAACATAAAGCAGTTTTCCAATGAGAGACCTGTAAGATCGGGAGTCTACTAGTTCTGATTG
>JAANDH010001568.1:0-43211 GCA_011799765.1 Nymphaea thermarum
ATAACCGTAAACAATAATAGAACATGACAAAACATGCAAAAAAATTGCCTTGTATACAATGTATAGGGCTCCAAAATCATATGAAGCATGAGCACATGCAAATATACCAAATATTGTGAACCAATTTGTAATCACCTTAAATTTTTCCAAAATACTGTATTTGAATTTAATTTTCAGATCATAAACCCAATCCAGATTCTAAACGAGCCTAGAGTAGCCGAAAATGGAGTTGGCCGCCCATTTTTAACAAAAACCTATTCTTTACATTTTAAATAAAAAAAATATTTCCTATGTAAACAACAATTTATATTTCATTTTTATTTTAACAAAGGTTTTTTTTTGCGCATCGCGCAACAAAGAGCGCAATCGCGCAACAAAGAGCGCAATCGCGCAACACGCGCACAATAAAGTGATGCATGGCTGCGAGACAGCGGGTGTGACCGCACGCCGTGCGACCACACGTGCACCTCATCGCAGCGCAAGACCGTGCGTGCCATGTGCAGGCGCATGCCCTCAAGCGCAAAAGCGCACTGGCATGCCTTGGCAGCTCCATTCTTTTCTTTATTTTTTTCATTCTTCATCTCCCAATGGCCATATGAGATAGCTCTCAAATCTTTATTTTAGAGTCAAAAAGCTATGCACTGAGAGCATGAAAAGATGATATGATATTTCATGTCATTTTGCATTAGTTTTCTTTTTAATCATCCTATTAAGAACTCTAATGAGTGTCTTATCGTATGATTTGATTTTCTTCTAAATCCAATGGTGGAAGAAACATATTCTTTTGTAACAAACGAAGTAACTACTTTTTGTGTTTATATACAAAAAAAATATTTAAAATCATGCTTTCCAAAGTATTTTCGAAAGAACCCTTTCTAATGTGGTTTTGGAGACTTAGCTTAGACTCTTACATGAGACCAAGCTCCCTTCCGGCCTACATCAAACTTGAAGTCGATTATTTTAAGTCATTTCTTGATTTCTAATCTCATTAAGATACATATGTATATACATGTTATATACATATATGTGCACATAATGATTCCCTTCATCATGTTCTCTAAATGTTTCCACACTCTATTTTACCAATTGTCATATACACAAGAATGTGTTTATACACGCATTATATTTTCTTATGCATGTATATGTATTTCTCTTTTCATTTAAAATCTCTTTCTATTCAAATAAATATCATTTTTACAAACTTTTATATATGTATATATATGATGGTATGTACACGTATATGCATATCTTTTTCTATCTCCCTCTCTTTTCCTCTATCTTTCTCTTGTGATCAAACTTTTCATCTTTTTTATTCTTTTTGAACATTTTTCTCTCAAAATCTTTTATTTATCGACTTTACCAATACCAAAAATCAAGTAATGACTCAATATCCTTGATGGTCTACAACCCCAATCTATTTTCAAAAACATTTCCTTCTTATATATGAGGATTATGAAAACAGAAATCTTAAATGTATGTTATGGTAGGATTGTTTTTAAATGAATGTTGTGGTAGGAATGAATTACTTTCTTCTAATCATATATGATCAATGCATTTATATATCCTCACTCACTTAATATCACTTATGATCACAAACATATCTCTAAAAAAATTTAAACAAGAAGAGATGGAGCTCTAACTAAGTAGTAACCAAATTTGAGCAAAATCTCAAACCTACTTAAATTCTTAAGAGAACACTAAAATGACTTCAGAATGATTTTCTAAGCTTTCCAAACGATATTTATAAAGATTTTTCAATTCTAGTTTTCTCCAAAATATTTCACATTCTTAAGTAATTCTTCAAGAACATTTTCAAAAATTTGAAACATCACACTTTCAATATTTTTGCATATAGATTGAAAAAGATGTTCAAGCCAAAATGAAATGCATCAATAATAAACATAGCCCGTGGATTGATTACCTCTGATAAAAGCGCAGAGAATTATCGATCCTTGTACCAATAAGCAAGTCCATTTCTCTCTCATTTTCAAAACAAAACTCATTTTTTTGGAGCATTCTAAAAACAAAAAAATTTGGGGACGTGAACACAATTCCGAAAAATGTGCTTAAATAAGTCGAGGACCATTGAACCAAGCTTAAATAGCCTGCATTTATGTAAAAACAAATCCAAAGCACGTATATTGCTCGAAAATGGGTTGAATCTGTTCCAAAACTGTATAAACCGGCCAAAAACGATTTAATTTGACTTAAAATTGCATGAACCTATTTTAAAACACTCTAAACCAGTCAGAACAACTCTGTACAGGTTCAAAATGGTTATGTATCGGTTTACAGGGAACTGAACCAGTCTAAATGGACTTGAACCGGCTTCAAAATATGTTGTATCAGTTCACCTTTTTTTTAATTCTTTTGGAACCATATCGGGTTATTTAGGACCTGAATCGGATCTTACCCGCAGTCCTCGATCAAGGTCTGTGGTTTGCAAACCGTCCGCTGCCCCACTTGCCATGGCCAAACGGCCAGGCGAAAGGCGAGGTGGCGGCATCTGTACCGCCATCTAGGGTAGTCGCCAAGAGCCGGTGAGCACCGTTTGGCACCTACAAGTATCTACACATATAATACCTAAAATTATACATAGGTATCTACACATATAATAATTACAATTTGAATATTTTTATTTAAATAGCACATAATGTTCAAAATTGCACCAGACGTATGCAGGCCCACATAATGATTTTAACATTCCAATTTGCGACAAAAACTTCCCCACGATGCCTCACTAAATGCCTATTCCATAATGCAAACATCATATCTCCACCAAATCATGCAAACTACAATGTTGTGTGACATGTTGCAATGTACGCATTTTCAGGTAAACTAGATAGATAGAGGTTAGAATGCTCTCAATGATCACCTAGCTGCAAAATATATCCAAGGACAGTCCTGATCTTTCATTGAATACAATGTTTATCCTCAACATTATTCGTCGAAAGAAAAAGGACAATTCTGATACAAACAAGTCTGAAAGAAAAGGACCGTAAAAGATGAGACGCTAATCATTCCAACCCACATGAGTTAATTTGATAGAAGAGAAGAACCTAAAACAAGATGTAAATCACGTCGAATATCAATTATCCCGTGCTAGTTGAAATTGGCTTCGTTTCTAGATCTTAATGGTCACGGGTATGATATGATGGCGCCCTTGTGAGCATCAGTGAGATATTAAGGTTGGCTAGCACTTCAACATTGAAGGGATAGGCTTCAGTTTGGAGCTCTGACGAATATGCTTTTGCCGACAAGTGCAAGTAAAACTTTTCTGTGAGGTGTGGTTCTGTTCCTAACTGGGCATGGTTCTGTTCCTTCAACACATGATTTCCTTGTTCCATTCGGCATCTGAAAGAAGCAGCAACTTCCATTGGTCACCTTTAATCCTAAGATAGCAGGAAAATTTTCTTGGTTAGAAACTTGTCTATATGTAACAGCTCTAGTGCATGATTTACCATCCTAAGTACTTTTGTAGTGTCTAAGTTAAATAAATTCACACAATGTACTAAATTGCATTGTTTAATGTCCATACACATGCATGGTACAACATAATTTAAATTGATCATAAATGTATTATATTTATATGGTGTTCTGGAATATATTAAGTGGACAAAATATTGCATACCATAAGTAGTTGGATCATCGATTATCTCATTGATGATTCCCGACGTGTTGATGTAGACAAAAGAAAAACCAGCCAAGTCCTCACTTAGATTTTGTAGTGTGGGCTTGAGTACATTGTTGAACAAAGTGGATCCCTCATTTAGTGAATCCACACATGATCCATTGTTGTGATATTTAAAATAAGGATCACAACAAGTTTGCAGGAGATTAAATACCATGAATTTTCGTGCCCCAAAGTCATATGCGCTCTGTAGAATAGGAGACAAGTAAGATAACAACTGATATAAGGAGATTATATTGGCCAAACAAATTAGCAATCTCTTAGTTAATTAAGGTCAAGGTGTGTGTGTGTGTGGTGGGACCTGTGCCAAATACGTGTTCTCGTGAAGTAACTATGGATTTCAGAACTAAAGCAGCCCACTTCAAGCATCTTTTGAGAGAGAGTAGCATTACCATGAGGTGGTGGGTGTAATTTCGAATAAGCAATTCTGTTAGGCTATGCAAGTCACACTCTACAGCCACGCCTGATGACGTGGTGCAGCTTGCATGTAATCTACTCCACCAATGAAGAAGAAGAATATACTCTGAGAGAGATAGGAAGAGAGTGCAAAGCTCCCGTTCAGTAGAGATTTCAGATCCGGTAGTGTTGTTTCCCCAAAGTTCGCAATTTGGTGGCTCAAAGATATGATATGTACCTGCAAAGAATTTTCACCTTTTGTTAAGGTAGGAAACCTGCACTCTGCTCATATATTATCTTAGTTACATGTCCTTTTCTTCCTCACTAGCATCCCATTTTGATTATACGTGTCAGGGAATATATTAGCAATCATGGTACTTCTTTGTAAAAACTTAAGTTGGCAAAGACTCATCTCCTTGGAAAAGAGAATTTGCTAGGAACAAAGATCGATCTGCTTACACTTTGGCGAGTTGAATCAAGGATGCCCGCACCAGCTGAGGCATAATTTACTCCGGCCAAAATGGAGCTTCCTCTGGTTTGAGGGTTGTAGAAAGCAGGCAGGAAATGTGGCAGGCCCAAGAGCAGTCCTAGAAAGTCAGCCGAGGATCTTTCATTGGTGCACCTACCTGTAGCACCCAATGGGAAATCTACCCCAGGGGCGGAGGGAGACCCGGGCCCGCCTGGGCCATGGCCCGGGTGAGCTTCAGACCAAAAAAAATATATATATATATATATATATATATTAAAAAAATCGGTTTTTTTTAATCTGGCCCAACTTGCCGATGGTCTTGGCCCGGCCGGCAGAAGGTGTAGGCCCGACCCACTCGCTCCCACCCGTCTTTCGCCCCTTTCCCTTCCGTCTTTCGCCCCTTTCTCTCTCGTTCACTCCCTCTCGTTTTTCGCCCCTTTCTCTTTCGCTTACTTCCTCTCTGCCCTACCCTACCTCATTTTGCCCCTCTTTCTCCCGCTTGCTCAGATGGTTCCCTCCTCTCTGACTCACAACCGTAGCATATAGCAGGGCTCTCTCCCTCACGCCCTCTCTCTCGCTGGCTCCTCTTTTCCTGCCCTGGCCCACAATCACACATTGGTTCCCCACATAGGCTCCTCCTTCCCTGCCCTGCCCTCGCCCACACCACATTCACAGTCACAGCTCTCGCTGGTCGCTGCCCGCTGGCTCCCTCTCCGCACAGGTGTAACTTTTATCTGTTTTCTTCTTCTTCTTCTGATTTAAGTGACTTGGTTCAGTTGCTGTCATGTGGTGCCGATGCTGACTTTTGGGCCATTAAACTCCCGCTTTTCATTTTCAACAGAGCATTTCATTCGTACTAACAAAACAGCAAAGCAAATGAAACAGAAAAAGGGGCAGCAGAGGTAAACTTCTAAATTTCTCTTGTGGCTGCCACTCAAAATGAACATACTCTGCATACACTGTAAGAAAAATGACAAGAGTTTCACAGACATATATCAGATTGAGCGGATCGAAAGAAAAAAATTCCATGACACAACTACCTCATACCGACGACTCTCGCACAAGAGAGGAATTGGCGTACCCAATTTCCCCAATTTTAACTTATCAAAAGGAGAACAACTACAAACGGAGAAAAAAAAACTACATCTTGGAAAATATTCAACACAGTTTTTCTTTACACACGATTCTGAAATACCTTCCATTAGCAGCACATTCCCCAAAACCAATTTTAACTACAGCGACCTTACATAAGACCTTGTTAGATCACCATTAATGAACGATAATTTTTCCTTGTAGGATGTAGCTGCTCAGTCCCCACCTTGCAGTTTCCCCCTTGGAAAATGTTTCCTTGAGAAAATTGTAAGATCGAAAGGAGGGAGGTCTACCTCTAATGGTTAACAGCAGATCCTTTTTGTTTCACTAAACCCCATAAAAGAAAAAGAAAAAAGAAATTTCCGACTTCATATTTCTCCATTTTTGTTAAATAGATATCTTATGACGTTTGTTTTAAACAACTATTCAGTAGGCTCTCTCTCTCATATTATAGTATATTGTATTACAGTGTATATTCAGTAAGTGGATTGAACAAATATAAAGACTACATAAACTGATTATGAATTATTAGATCAACTTGATATTGTTCACAAATTTTCATGTGCAAGCTTATTATTCTTCTTTTCAAACAATATATGTAATTTGTTGTATAACCAAGTTGTGACTTTTACATCATTTTATAATATCTTTTGTGTGTGTGTATCTCATTTTATAACATCAATTATACTTGTTTAATTGTTTTCTTTTGCAGCTTTACCAATTATGAGGAGGCTGGAGAAGAAATTCAAGGAAAGGATGCTATTGCAATATTTGAAGAATTTCTGTCTTAATTCTGTTCAGTAATTTTGTTCAGGTAGATATTGCCATATTGGTCGACCTAATTATGTGAAGCCCTAGTCCTAATTGTCCTTAGCTTATAATAGTTTATACTTGTATGTATTTATGTGTCCACCTTATGTTCACTGCTTACACTGACGTCACTATAATAGAAATAGAGCACCTTATCTGCTGAGGACAGATCGCGTTTTGTGCTAATGACACAAGCAATTATTAAATGTGTCGTAGGACAGGTCGCGCTTCACGTTCATGACATGGACAATTATATACGATATATGTTTGCAAATATTATCTAAAGTGTATAAGTATATATATATATATATATATATATATATATATATATATATATATATATATATATATATATATATATATATATAATAATAATAATAATAATAATAAATATATTTTATTATATTATAGTTTGTTGAACCGTTTGGCCCACCCTTAAAAAAAATCCTGCCTCCGCCCCTGAGTAGTCCCTGTGGAGAATATGAAGAAAATGACATTGCTTTCGGTAGTCGTTGTGGACAATCTGGAGAAAATGAGCAAGATCGAGAAGAGAATGAACATGTTGGAAGGCGGGTGAAGGAAATTAGGTGGTGGCAGTTCCTTGAGTTGTCTCTACATTTCCCTCTTAGTAGTTTATAAACCTTCCTCTCAACAAACTGGCCTGGCCGGCCGCTGGGGAACGGAATCATGGTTTTGACAGATTGATGAAAAACCTTGGTGTCTTGAAACAACCACTATCTATCAGATTGTTTACATATATATGTGAGATTACCTGGTGGAGCACGTAATTCTTCAGCTTGTTTGCAAATTAATGCTGTGCCCAACGCTTTCCGTCCTTGCTGTCCATTGTGGGTAGAGTTGATTTGATTGCTAGGAAAGGAGGAAAGATCATGACAGCGTTGTGATATTTTTATTTACTTGTTTCTTTATTTTATTTATTTTTAAGTATGCATACTTGAATTTTTTTAGTCAAGGTCATGAATTTTATTTATTTTTGGTATCGAATTCTCATAACTGCTTAAGTTAAGTATATAATGTAAGTATTTGGTTACTAAAAGTTAGGCATGTTTCTTTTTGTTAAAGTTTCACCTGAAACGACACGTTTTGTTCAGAAGCTTAAATGATAGCTTTTGGCCAATTCATGGTAAAATATTTTATTAATCTTTAGATAGTTGGAACAATGACTAGCAAAATATTAGTTTATTTCATAGGTAATCAATGCAATATTAACAAAATAACTATCAAAATATTTTTTAATCTTTTTGTTGGCCAATTCATAGCTGATTCGGTAGGAAATTTTTGGTTCAGCCTTCACAATATTTTCAATTCGATAATAGACTAACTTCATCACCAGCGCTCACAAGGACCCTTGGTGGACCTATCACTTTGTGTTGAGACTAGAAGTAAGGGCGTCCTTTTTTTTTTTTTTTTTTTTGGTTTTGAGTGTCCGAACCTTGTGTGTAGCAGCTTCGGTGAGACCAAATGATCCTAATGATGTCAAAATCCCTTTTAAATTGTGATTTGGTACGTTACTAAATTTGACCGGACGTGGTACACATGTAGAGATGCACAACGAGTTGAGCTAACTAAGGTTTGACTCAAACTCTCAAAACCCTTGACTTTATCTCATCTCATTTATAAACGAGTCAAGTTCGAGTCTAAGTTTATACTTAAAATGCTAAACAAATCTAGTTGGAGTTGTAAGTACTAGACTCATTTAAAATAGGCTGAGTTCGACTACATAAAACTGACTTATCATAGTTGAATTAGTTAAATGAGTGAATGAGTTAAAAGAGTTAAAATAAACAAAATAGGTAACATAAACAAGTTAAGCGAGTCGAGCTTGATGTTGTATAGTCCAGTCGACCTCTACGCCTATTCTATATGTAAAGCTCAGATATAGTTTAAGTTGAGCTCGAGCTCGGCTCAGTCATGTGCAGCCCTATACACATGTGCTGCACTTTGACTTACATGACATGGTAACAGATATTAAAACAATAAGTAACGGTTCAAATGGTCATGGCCTGGACCCGAACTAAGATGGCAATGATTGGCGCAAGATTGTTTCTCTTTCTCCTGGCTGGTGCCCACTATATCATTTGTTACGAGGCATCATAGTACTCGCTTGATCCAATTCTTTGTTGGGAAACAGCTACCACCAAGTCCAACCCTTGAATCCTTTCTCGATTCCATCCGCGAGGTCCCCCTTCCAAAAGGACAGGAAAGTGCCATTAATTATTAATTTGACCTTTTATACGTGTGGACAATTGCCCACAGGGAGCCCAAAAATTTTCTCATTTTCATATTTATATTTACAAGTAATTTTTCTCATTTATGCATTAGTGCCCTTTAAAGTTTAAAAATTTTATACAAAAGGGCCCATTGCCCCTTAGCCGGATTTTTGTGGATCCAACCCTACTTTTAAGGGACCAAGAAAACCCCTAAGAAATTAAATTTGTTTTGAAAATATCACGCATCACGTTTTCATACATTCTTACTTTTTTTTGAACTTTTTTTTTTGTTTATGTTATTTTATAGAGTATCTACATTTTGAGCATAAAACTTTTTTATTTTCTTATTGAAGAAATAGATAGGTACCGTATATATCCTTAGGTGTAAGGAATCATTTTGGCTGATGATCCAAGATGAATGGTTAATACAAAATCAAAGATAAAAACAGATAGGATATTTTAATAATCTAACGTTAATTAAAATTGTCTTAAACACTTACTTTTTAAAGCATTAGTTGACACTCAAGATGATACATATTGAAACGGATGACGCGAAGAAAGAGAGAAGAAGCAATGTAATTAAGCCTCCACTTAGCGTTGGCACTGAGTATTAAAGTCTAGAATTTTGAGAATGAGGCAGTGCTTTCACACTAACTTAACTTTCAGTATTCCCTTTGCTGCTAGGAAATATTGAAAAAAATTCCAGTAAAATATTGTTATGACTTGAGAATCCACCTGACTTTTTTGTTCTCACTCTCTAAATGTGTTGCATCAACTGACCCAACAACTAGGTGGTAGCCAGGAACAACTGTATGAAATCCATGCATATCAAAATGATAGCTGTATGAAAATGAATCTTTTGGGCCATTTGAGATGAAAACAATGAACAATGGTGAGAAAAGATGAAGAAATCCCCTTCCATGAGGGCAGTGACAGTGGATGGTGAAACCTCATAAGAAAGAGAGAGAGAGAGGCACACACACACACAAAGAGAGAGAGAGAGATGGCTATCGGCATTGAAAGTGTATGAGCGAGAGAAACAAGAAAAATGAGAGCATGGCCTCGCCTTCTAAGGGTATGGGTGTTACAAGTTAGAACACACTTTTTAGATTCTCCAAGAACAAAATAACACTTTGTCCTCCACAGTTTTTGTTCAATATTTGGTGAATATCACCCATTTCCAAGGGCAAAGTATTCTTGGAACAACATGTTCCATAATACCAAACACCCTCTTAGGTTACACGGAAAATTATTTTGGGCATTAACTAATGCCTTTTATTGGGTGGCCATCACTTAAAGTGAAAAGCTTTCTTGGGGGTTAGGCCCCCTACCTTTATTCCAACAAAATGGATATATACAAGGGAATGTCAATACAGACATTAAAACTAGACAAAAACAAATGATTGGCTAATGCCTTTTATTGTGTGGCCATCACTTGAGGTGAAAAGTTTTCTTAGGGGTTAGGGCCTCTACCTTTATTTCATCAAAAATGGATATATACAAGGGAATGCCAATACAGACCCAACTCTTCACCAAAAAAATTAAAATGATACATAGCATAATAGCTATGCCTATACATTGAATTCAGCAAAGTATTCATGAGTATCATATCAGCATGCTCCATGATCAACTCACCTAGGTCAACTGTAGCTTCTCCTTGTTTCACAAAAATCTTATTCTAAAACTTATCAAGGAACTCAGTCCAGCCAGCCTCTCCCTGTTTCACAAAAATCCTATTCTAGAACTTATCAAGGAACTCAGTCCAGCCAGCCTGCATTTGTCTTTCTTCCTTCAAGTGTTTGTCTTGTTTTCCTCACCCAATCTTTAGTTGGGGAGACTATAAAGCAGTCTCCATATTCCTTATGAAAACTAAGGATGCGCTCCAAAACCTCCATTTCTCCCTCAGATCCTGCCCCTATCCGTAATAATCACCAAACAGCCCATAAGTCCACTATCTGCATAACTTTGTCCAGCTATTTTCGGTTTGAGTCTGGTATGAGCTTTCACAATGTTAATTAATATACCACTTCTATGTGAAACAATAGTGTCAACACTGTAAAGCTCAGTTTCCAGCCAAATTCCCAAACTTCTCTTTTGAACCTACTGATTCGGGGTTGGATACAATCATGAAAACATGTGTTTCTGAGACGCCACAAATTCCAGCAAACAATTAAGAAGGTCATCCTCCAGCACCGGTGCCTCCACTTCCCCAATATTCTAACTTGTAACCATCTTTTGAGTTCAGCTACAATCTCTCATTGAGAAACGTCACTTTACCAAACTTTGCTACAATATATCTCCAAGCCTCCTTGGTTGTTTTACATTGAATTAAGACATGACCATTTGTCTCCTCGGCACAAAACTGCAGGGAACAGCGATTGGCAAGTTGGATGCCCACCTTTTGTAGTTGATCTAGTGTGGGTAACCTGTCTTCACAAGCTATGTAAGTGTGTCAGCAACTCTTAGTCGGGGCATAGCTATTCCAAATCTTTTTTCGCCACTACTCTTTAACACCTTGCATCCGGCACTTCTATATAATGTCACCAGCTCTGAAATTCTCCTTACCATTATCGCTCCAGACTAAGCTGTCATCAACATCTCTAAGTCTTACGTCATCCTTGTACACACCAAGACGCGTAGCAATATCGAGAGTCGGACTATCTTGGCTTACACTAGTAAACTCCCGGACGCTGATATTAAGCTCCTTCCAATGCAACCCATATCTGCTTCCATCAGCTCTAGTGAGGAGTACTTGCCTCGACCAGCGATCAGTCCAAAAGCTGATGTGTTCTCTATTCCCAAGTCTCCACTCAACTTTGTCTTGAATCCAGCTCCTCCCTCATCTCAGTCCTTTCCCACCCCAGCTCTGGTTAGTAGCTCTTTTGATTGTCCAAAGGTTGTGATATCTCAAATACTTCTCTTTAAAAAGGTTGGCCCAAGGGTAACCACTGATCAAAAGTCGGCAGCATCGACTAGCTAGCATTGCTCTATTCACTTCTTCCAATCTTCTAATACCAACTCCTCCCTCCTCAACATCTTACAAAAGCGACTGGTGAAAGTCATCTTTGACCAGACCACAAGCAGCATTGTAGATCTCAGTTTCTATACAATAAAGATAAAAAACTCTTGTATGTCGGTCAAATCCCTTGGTGATTAAAAAGGTGTGTTTTAGAAGGTCTGATCTCCCCTTATATATAAAAAAAAACCATGAATATAAGGTTGGATTGGAGATAGTATGACCTTAAATTAATGAATATGAGATCCTAGTGATCTTGCAAAACTAAGATCTACAGTGAAATAAACACACATTTATTTGCTGGATTAATGTTGAAACATAACGTAATAGGAGTATCAAGTTTGCTTTAAACCTTCAGGCAACATATGACATAACGTTCAAATTAACCTATCGAAGTATCAGGTTTACTTTACCTTCACGTAACATGTGTGCCTTGCAATCTTCTTTCCATGCCCACTCTATACCTTAGTTAAGCACCCAAAGATACAGTCGACCATTTAATGGAATAGCAGCATTTGGTTCACGTTACATTCCATTCACTTGTTAATTAGTCTTAAAAGTATATCAAATGTTAATTTATTTCACCGCCTATTGGAATCGGTTTATGAGCCAATATTTCCAATTCGACAATAGACTAACATGATCATCAGAGCTGACCATAGGGCAGGGCATCCGGCCAGGCCGGGCTGGCCCGGCCCAATAATAATGCCAAAACTTTAGCCTGGTAATTATATCTGGCCCGCCCGAGGCCCAGCCCGTTAATAATCGAGCCGAACCGGGCCAATTGTATATCGGGCCTGGGGCTTGATATTATTCCCGAGACCCACCCGGCCCGATTAGTAACAGGCCGGGCTTTTTTAGGAAAGGGAGTCGACAGTGTCATCGACATATTAGTCGGCGTTGACGAGCTGGGAGCTGACGTTGTCGCCGAGGCTGAGAATGAATTTGGCGTTAGGGTAGAGGGATTTGGCAGAGAGGACGGCGGAGGGGGACAGGTTGGCAGTTTCCCACAAGGTGGCGAAACGGCCGTCGGTGGGGAGGTACTGGACTACTGGTTGTTTGAGGAAGGGGTCGAGCTGTAGTTGATGGCGAAGGAGAGGATGAAATGGAAATCAACAGAGGGGTTTGTTGGGAGAAGCCCTTGAACTCTGCAATGTACTCATGGAACAGCCCCTATCGCTCCGCTGCTTCTGCACCTCAGCCTTCTTCAATCCACAGTGTCAATAGAGTTAGAATAAAGGTTTAGAGAGTGAGAGAGAGAGGGAGAAAGAGAACTAGACAAACCCTTTAAGAAGAGAACAATAAGGATGCCAAGCATTTGGGAACTGATGAAGGCAGCCATGAAAGACAGAGATTCAAGAGTATTGCTCGGAGGATGGAGAAATCTAAGCTGGTAAAACAACAATCTTAAGAGGAGTGAAAGAATAGCAGTCTCGCAGCCACAGAGGGCAAGAGGAGAAGGACGAGGGAGAATGAAATGAATTTACAAACTCTAACCTAAGGTACTAAATGACTTTTGTTTGACAAAAAAAAGAATATTATTATTATTTTTTTTTTTAAGTTGTTTTTCGGGCCCAAACGTTACAGTCTCAACCCCCAGCCCGAGCTGTTAGGGTATCGGGCCGGGCCGGGCCCAATCAGCTGAGCCCGATAACTATTTTTTTAAGGCCCAAGTCCGGGCCCTAGTCAAGCCAGGTACCGGGTACTCGGTGGCGGCCCGGCCTGGTGCCCAGGTTTATTAGTAGACCTATTTATTACTTGTATTGAGACTAAAAGTCCGAGCGTCCTGTTTTTTTGGTTCTGAGTGTCTAGCCCATCTATGTCGTAGCTTTGGTGAGACCAAAAGTGCTATTACGGTTATGTACACAATAAGTCACGGTTCACCCGGACTGGACCCAAACTAAAATTGGCTATTATATCCCCATTTGTTTTGAATTCTTTTTGTTGTTTATGTTATGGTGCTACATTTTGTGTAAAAGTTTCTTCTGATAGAAAAATTAGTAGTCACTATATCCTTGGGTGCTAGACTTGTAAGGAACCATTCTTCTTGGGGGCGTCGAACAGTTCAGGGACTATCCGGCCTTTTAAAAATTTTAAAGACTTTTTGAAATTTCTTTAACACAAGAAAACTATAATTTTTAAAAATTGTTGCGACAACCATTTTGAAATTTTTTAAAGTTATAAAAGGCAATCGTTTTTCCCCGCCAAGCCCCCTTGTCTCTGCCTGCACAGGTTCACAAATAAAAGCCAGAAGCAAGACATGAGGGAATTGGTTTGGAAAAGAAAAATCACAAATTATGATTTTGCCTATTGA
Organism: Nymphaea thermarum; assembly: GCA_011799765.1. Classification (NCBI taxonomy): domain Eukaryota; kingdom Viridiplantae; phylum Streptophyta; class Magnoliopsida; order Nymphaeales; family Nymphaeaceae; genus Nymphaea; species Nymphaea thermarum. Next base: position 14,020 of record JAANDH010001568.1, read on the forward strand.
TCAATAGTATGGAAATGTAAATAGAGTTGATGGGTGATTTTCAAACGGAAAACGAGGTAACAAAAAAGGAAATTTATGTGCAGTTTCTATCTACGATTCAAGGAAGTATCCAACAACCTGCCAGCTGAGTTGAACATGCTCAGTTTAATTAAATAACCCTTCCAAACTACCTTGTAATTGAATATATCAACTATAACATTGTTCAAATCAATTGTAATCTGAATATATATCTGAAAATAAGTCTGATGTAATTTATGAATCAAGAACAAGACCAGAGGTTGGATGGCTATTCTGATATATGCATTCTTCCAATTACTCAACGCAATGCTTACAATCAAGAACTTATTCCCCCTTAGTGGAACTTGTTGAAAATTATAAATTGAAGAATTGTTGTTGAAAATTACTCAAACATTTTATTATTTATTTGAAGGTTTTAATATTTTTTCTATTAGTGCCCTATAGCAAAAAGCCACTTGACTCACGGGAACTTTCATTAGAATGGGTGGACGCTCCTCCAAAAGTGCAAAGTCTAGATCTATGCATCCCAAAACTTATGTCACGGTGGTAGCCGGATGGACCCCGTACTGGTACCGGTATGCCGGTACGCCAGCCGGTATGTGGTGGTACATTTGGATCTGATTCCGGGTCGGAACCAGATCCAAACCGTATCCAAATGAAAAGCAACAAAAAAAAAAAAAACCCTACGCCCGACCGTCTTCTTCCTCAACTCGTCTCGACTTCTTCCTTCTTCCAATGGCGGGAGCTCTGGTTTTTTGGGCAGCGGCGGCGACCGGCGACGGACGACCGGTGGACTTCGACGGAAGGCAAATAACTTGCCTCACTGACCCTCTCGAGCTCTCCCTCATTTGCCACAATGACCCTCTCGGGCTCTCCCTCATTTCTCCCAAGCTGCCTCTTGTTCTCTCCCTCTCTCTCCCTTTCACTTTCTCTTTTGCCCATTCTCATTCTTAGTGCTGTTTTGCGTCTGGCAGCTTGGGGAATACCTTTTTTTTCCTCTTTCCAGCAAATAGGGATTAGGGGTGTTGGAGGGCGGTAGCGTACTGCCTTCGGCATTTTGCGCCTGGCCAAACATCTGAGGGTTTGCTGCAGACGACTATATCTGTTTGAGAGCTGTAAGAGGGTAACCACAGTCAAACGAGCCTAATTTTTATGTTATAATTTCCCTAAGGGGGTTGATAAATGATAATGTATTAAAGGGGTTGATAATTTATTTGAAGCATTCAGGAGCATGGTAGAGATTTTTATAATATTGGGGAGGTTCACGACTACTTTAGAGAAATGTTGATCCATGCTACATTTTGTTGGATAAGCCATACATGTGAGGGAGTATTATGTTGGTTTGCATGTTAAATTTGAAGTTTGAGGGAATGACACAATATTTAAGTTATTAGGATCGCATAAAAAAAATTGTGTTGGTTTGCATGTGATGATATCATTTGTTTTGTTTTTCTCAAATTTTTTAATTAAAAATTAATATTATCGTATAAAAAATACCGTACCTATACCATGATTTGTAAAAACGTTGTACCCGTACCCGTTTTCACATACTCGTACCAACACCCATACCCGTACCCAGGTGACATAGCCCAAAACAATGATAACATTTTCTTTTCAAATTTTGGAGTTTAAACCATTAAGCTCTAAAATAAAACTTAAAAACAATACAACAAAACATGTTCACATCAACACACATGTACGAATGAAATAATGATGAAATAATGCATAAATGAATTTAAAACAATGGTCAGAATCCCATCACAAAATATTGATACACCATTTATATCCAACCTTTTGGACTGAAATATCAATTGCAAGTAGTACACTTGGTCAACAATGAATATAAGATTATTAATCCCCTCAAATAAGGAAATCTTCTTTGGACTGATTCATCATTTACATGAAAATCTTACATTCATCACATTTGTCATGTATCACATTTGTCATGTATGCTTTAACTCTACCAACACCGTATCGGTTCAAAATGGTTACTCAAGGAAATGAACCGGTCTAAATGGACTTTAACCAGTTTCAAAATATGCTGTATCAGTTCACCTTTTCTTTAATACTTATGGAACCAGATCGGGTCATCAAGGACCCGAACCAGATCCTACCCGCAGGCCTTGAACGCAGTCCTCGTTCAAGGCCTGCGGTTAGCAACTTAGCAAACCGTTCGCTGCCCCATTGTCATGGCCGGCCGAACGGCCAGGCGGAAGGCGAGGTGGCGGCGCCTATACCGCCGACTAAGGCGGTCGCCGGGGGGCCGGTGGTCTTCGTCCGGCACCCACAGGTCGCAGCGAACGCCCACCGGCGGACTCAAAAGCGACCAGCCTGGTTTCCCCTTCTTTCGTCATTCACCAACGGCGGCAAGCCGGTGTTTGCAGTGCAACCATGAGGAGGGATCGGCACAGAGGCATTAATAAACGATACAAAATCACAGGTCGAAATCAAAAGCATACGATTATTCCTCCAAAATCAATTGAATACCAATTAATAGCAGGCTCTATACCAGTTAATGAAATTTTTAAAATAATCTGAATAAACTATTGAACAAACTATTTATGCCGACTCCGTCTATGATATAACAGATTATGAAGCAGATTCTTCTGAGGTCTATATCAGTACGAAGTCTCTCTCAAATGAGAAACATTAGACCTTTCAACGTTTGTATTTCATAAGACATAGGGGACCACTACCCTTATAAATAAAATGTAATTTTAGGTTCAACTCATCATAATACCTAAAATTACAATCAGTATCTACACATATAATAATTACAATATGATATATGTCATATAAAATTATCGAATTTCTGACTTAATTGATCACTTAATTGATATTTTTATTTAGGTAGCACATAATGTTCAAAATTGCACCGGACGTATGCAGCCCACATAATGATTTTAAGATTCCAATTTGTGACGAAAACTTCAACACGATGCTTCACTATATATCTATTCCATAATTGCGAACATCATATCTCCACCAAATCATGCAATGTACGCATTTTCAGGTAAATTCGATAGGCAGGTTAGAAGGGTCTCAATGATCACTTGGCAGCAAAATATATCCAAGGAAAGTTCTGATCTTCCTTTGAATACAATGGTTGTCCTCAGCATTATTCGTCGAAAGAAAAAGGACAATTCTAATACAAACAAGACTGAAAGAAAAGGAGCACAAAAGATGAGACGCCAATCGTTCAAGCCCACATGAATTTGATAGAAGAGAAGAACCTAAAAACAAGATGTAAATCACGTCCATATCAATTGTCCCGTGCTAGTTTAAATTGGCATCGTTTCTAGATCTTAATGGTCACCGGTATGAAATGATGGCGCCCCTGTGAGCATCAGTGAGATATTAAGGTTGGCTAGCACTTCAACATTGAAGGGATAGGCTTCAGTTTGGAGCTCTGACGAATATGCTTTTGCCGACAAGTGCAAGTAAAGCTTTTCTGTGAGGTGTAACCCATCGTAATAGGCGTAGATGCTCCTATCTAGGCATGGTTCATCACCTTCAACACATAATGCCCCTGTTGCATTGGCCCCGGAAAAGAAGCAGCAACTTCCACTGGTCACCTTTAAACCTAAGATAACAGCAAAATTTACTTGGTTAGAGATTTGTTTATATATATGTAATACCAATAGTGCATGATTTACCATCTTAAGTACTTTTGGTAGTGTCCAAGTTAAATATATTCACGTAATGTACTAGACTTCATTGTTTAATGTCCATGCACATGCATAATACAGCATAATTTAAATTGATCATAAATACATTATATTTATATTGAGTTCTGGAACACATTAAATGGACAAAATATTGCATACCATAAGTAGTTGGATCATCGATTATCTCATTGATGATTCCCGACGTGTTGACGTAGACAAAAGAAAAATCAGCCAAGTCCTCACTTAGATTTTCTAGTGCGGGCTTGAGTACATTGTTGAACAAAGTGGATCCCTCATTTAGTAAATCCACACATGATCCATTGTTGTGATGTTTAAAATAAGGATCACAACCAGTTTGCAGGAGATTAAATACCACGAATTTTCGTGCCCCAAAGTCATATGCACTCTGTAGAATAGAAGACAAGTAAGATAACAACAGATATAAGGAGATCATATTAGCCAAAGAAATGAGCAATTTCTTAGTTATTTAAGGTCAAGGTGTGTGTGTGGTCGGAACTGTGCCAAATACGTGTTCTCGTAAAGTATCTACGGAGTTCATGAACTAATGCAGCCCACTTCAAGCATCTTTTGAGAGAGAGTAGCATTACCATGAGGTGGTTGGTGTAATTTCCAATGAGCAGTTTTGTTAGGCTCTGCAAGTCACACTCCACAGCCACGCCTGATGATGTGGTGCAGCTTGCCATGTAATCGCCTCCACCAATGAAGAAGAAGAAGATACTCTGAGAGAGATAGGAAGAGAGTGCAAAGCTCCCGTTCAGCTGAGATTTCAGATCCGGTAGCGTTGTTTCCCCAAAGTTCGCAATTTGGTGGCTCAAAGATATGATATGTTGCTGCAAAGAATTTTTCACCTTTTGTTAAGGTAGGAAACCTGCACTGTGCTGATATATTATCTTAGTTACATGTCCTTTTCTTCCTCACTAGCATCCCATCTTGATTATACGTGTCAAGGAATATATTAGCTAGCATGCTAATTCTTTGTAAAAACTTAAGTTGGCAAAGACTCATCTCCTTGGAAAAAGAGAATTTGCTAGAAACAAAGATCGATCTGCTTACACTTTGGCGAGTTGAATCAAGGATGCCCGCACCAACTGACGCATAATTTACTCCGGCGAAAATGGAGCTTCCTCTGGCTTGAGGGTCGTAGAATGCAGGCAGGAAATGTGGCAGGCCCAAGAACAGTCCCAGTAAGTCAGCCGAGGTTCTTCCATTGGTGCACCTGCCTATGGGAAATCTACCCCATACGGAAAGTAGTTGCATTTCGCGTCTGTATTCAAAAAGTCGTTGTTCCCACAATCAACCATTGAATCCCCGAATACTGACATTGCTTTGACATTGCTTTCAGTAGTCACTGTGGAGAATCTGGAGAGAATGAGCAAAATTGAGAAGAGAATGAACATGCTGGTTGGAAGGCGAAATTAGGTGGTGGCAGTTTCTTGGGTTTCCTCTGCAACCAGCCTTCCCTCTTAGTAGTTTAATAAACCTTCCTCTCAACAAACATTCTTCCATCTACCCGCTTAACCATGTCCGTCGCTGGTCTTAGTAGTTTAATAAACCTTCCTCTCAACAAACATTCTTCCATTTTCTCGCTTAACCATGTCCGTCGCTGGTCGTGATTGTTGACACGTATGTGAGATTAGCTCGTCGATGGCACGTCGACGGCACGTGATATCGTTATATATATATATATATATATATATATATATATAAAAAGCAGAGGAGGAAGAATCATGACAACATTGTGATATTTTTATTTACAAGTTCCTTTACCATATCAAATACTTCACTGATGTTCACGTATTCTTATTAGAATTTGGATTTGAATATGAACGAAAAAAGTAATCAACGCCATATCTAAATCCAAACCCAGATCGATTCTAATCCGTTTTTAAGTTCACAACTGAATCCAAATCAAGACTTTTAAACTAAACTTAGATGAGCTGCATTGCTATATATAAGAACCGAACTTTCAGAAATGAATGGAAATTAGGTGTAATATATTTATTTAAAACTGAATCACAATCTGAATTCCAAAGGATATTTAATTAAATTCAGATCTGAATCCGACTGGATGTCATTTTTTAAAATTTGAATCCGATACTGATTTCTTAATTGAATGTTAAATTTTTTACTATATCTGATTTTTTTTTTAAACGGTTTGGTCAGATGTCGAACCTGAATTTGGATTTATCGACATCCTTATAGTTTGTCCTTCAAACATGTTTATCGACATCCTGATAATTTGTCAAACAAGTTTGGGAATGCACATTCACTGTTGTCAAGATTTCAATGCTGTTGCAGTGGAGAAAGTGTTGAGTGAATTTTGGTAGAAAAAGAGGTAGAAAGGCAGTTTCCCCTAATTAAACATTAAAAACATAATTTTGTGAAGTTATCAATCACTTCTTTGCAAATAGAAGTGATTGATAATTCAGTTGTGGGAATGTTAGAGTTCGAATTTGAATTAGATCTACTCTTTACCACCTCAAGTACTTTCTCTGCTGTTCACATATCCAAATTAGAATTTGGGTTTCAATATGAGCAAAAAAATGGGTCCAAACCATATATGAATCCAAATCCAAATCGATCCAATCTATTTTTAAACTGACAACAGAATTTGAATCAAGACTTTTAAAGTGCACTCGAGCAGGATTACAAACTATTACAATTGAACTTGCTTGGTTAAAATCCAGCTTAATTGAAAACTCAAGCTTATAAACTAATCGAGTTCAGGTTACAGACTCAATCAAACTTGAATAAGTTCATATACCTATGCCATCTTTGTTTTTTTTTGTAATTTCAAAAATTAAAACCAAGAAACGAGGTCAACTCAAATGAAGAGTTGACGAACAACTTTAAACCAGTTGAGCTCGAGTTAATTGAGATCGAGCTGATCTTATATAGCTTGGATCAAAATCAAGCCAAACAATATATGAGTCGAATCCTAGTCGAGCTTACCCTCGTATACAGCCCTAATTATACGACATTGAGGAAATAGAAAAAAAATGGAAGAGCCATTACCAATTATGCGTCAAAACCTATTGATTAATTCATGTCGTAATAAGTATACAAGTCTATGCTATGATCCAAACATGGCTTTTATTTTCACATTTGAATCCGAACGTTGCATTTATCTTCACGCACATATGATTCTGAATCCAACTTCTAAATGCACAACCAAATCTCAAACCGCATTATGATATACATGTTAAGAACCGAGTACCAAAATGTTTGACTATTGGATGTAGGATAATTACTTGAAACTGAATCCAAATCTAAATTTGGATCCGATTATATTATTTATCTAAAACAAATTCGCGTCAAATCAGATGACATCAAAGACATGTTGCAGCTAGCCGCAAACGGTCGGTGCATGCGCACCAGCTTGATGAAGCCTTTTCCTTGTCGGCAAAAAAGGCTGCAAATTGGACAGTTGGGCTTCCGCCCATTGAGTTGTGAACTTCAAGCTTTCAATTCACCTGTAGACTGTTGTTCAACAGCTGGAATCCAGGACAGACTCTATAACATGGAGCGGCAGAGCCAACCTAAGGCCTGCGCTGTTGATCCTACCTCAAAAAAAAAAAAAAAAAACAATTTACATGTATTTTACTTGTTTTATATATAAAGTTTAGAAAATGACGTTTTCATTCTAATCAAAATTTAGAAACTTTAATTTGGTTTGGCTTTTTTCATGAAAAATTTCTTATGTGACACTTCTACTTAGGAAGAGTAGTGGACCTATATTTTTGGCATTGCTTGTTGGAGAGATGGAAGCTGATGAAGTCTAGCTACTTCAATAGAGCCTATTAACAGTTCAAAAAATTGAAAGGTTTGTTGGCATCATTATGGTGATTTGTAATAATGATAATTTCATCGGCCGCTGCTGCAAATATTTGAGAGAAGATTCTCTACAGCAGGTTTTGGGTGGCTCTACAGGTCGATTGCAAAACAACCTGGTTTTTCTTAGGGATGACTCAACACTTGAGGTGTTCCACATGCTCAAAAGAGTTGACAATGTCACTATATGCAAAATATGGCATCAGACCAAAGGCCGTATATAGATATTTTGTAAATGTATAGGATCTCGATCCCATTTTTGATGTAATTACTCTCTCATTTTTTGTCAATTAATTTCAAGGTAACTCCACAACATCATTTCTTGGGAGAGTGTGCAAGGTCGCTGTTGAATTTTTTTTTTTACTATTTTATACGAAAGAGAAGAATGCATGTCCAATATTAGGGGCTTGTTGATTATATTTCAAGTAATAAAATTATCATTTGTGTATGTCGGTGGTCGTGATTGTTTACATGTATGAGATTGGCTCGTGAATGTCAAGTGACACTTTGAGCTCGAATTAATGGTCTGTGTAACCATCGTCCAAACATCTGACTCGCTGCTGAGTTAATTAATATCCACTGACTTAAATATATCACGGTAAAACAGTTCAAGGTTTAAATATATATAATTTTTTTTTAATAAAGGAAGAATCATGACAGCGATATTTTTATTTACCCGTTTCTTTTGTTTCTATTTATTTTTACATATGTATTCTTGATTTTCTTTTCAGTCACAGTCATATGTGCTCATGGTGCATGGAGTTAGGAATTTTTATTGTATGAATCAAACTATAGCTTCAAAATTTTAACAGTGAAATATAATTTTTCAAAATTTTCATATAACTTAATTAAAATTTTTAAAATTTTACAGGGCTTCCTCATTGAAGAAGGCTATGTGCAAAGGAGAACAAAATGTATTTTTTTTTCATTGAGGCGCCACCTCTATGGAGTTCAAGTGCCCATGAATGCAATTGTTGACTTTTCATATGCAATATTTGTTTACAAATTAGTAGTGACCTTAAATCCACTAGCTACTTGTTATTTATGAGTGAGCAGAGGAGTATTTCATCATATCACTTAAATGAGAGTCAAAGATCACACCCAATCTTTTATCCCTTTAAAAGTATAAAACTTTCTTTATGTGTATTGGGATGCTACTATAGTTGCGCTTCAACTTACACATCAATGGCCACCACATCAATGGCCACCGGTTTGCAGCACAAAATCAATGTTAGCTTAAATACAAGCCTTTGCGAGTCTGGGCACCGGGCCGCCCGCGGCTACCCGGTACCCAGCCCGACGCGGGCCTGGACTTGGAAAAAAGTGGACGGGGCCAGCCGAGGTATGCCCGATAAGCTCGGATGGACTCGAATATTTTTTTAGATATTTATTTTATTAATTTTATATGTAAATGTAATATTTTATTACAATTAATTATATTTATATATTATTATATATTAAAAATATTTTTTTTTAATTTAATGGGCCGGGTCCAAACCTGGGTTGTGGGTGTCGGACCAGCCCGAGCTGGACCTGAGTTTTGGCCCGATAACCACGCTTGTTTCATTAATTCTAGAAATGACATCATATATGGGATGACAAATGAATGTGCAAAACATTGCAAATTTGCTATGCAAAGATGGCATGTATCGTAATTATTCCGATACCATGCATTGATATTCATTCTGGATAAACATATATATTAGCACGAGGCGTTAACACTTTAATTGGGAATATTAATTCCCATTTAAATTCCCACGCAATATCTGGGCCTCCCACCATCTCTTTTACGTCTCTCAACAGGTGATTGGGACCTGGTTGTGTTGAAGATGTAGAATCGCCTAAATCAATGGAAATCTCATATGCTGTCGTGTTCAGAAAAACTGTCTCCTAAAATTTGTGATTGTTGTGCTGCCCTGGGTCTTGAAGTACTTGATTTCTGAAATCAAGAAGCTTGAAGAAATTATGATTAAGTTCTTGTGGGGAGATTCTGAAGTTAATTGCAGAATGCATTTAGTCCCTGCTCGAGAACTTTTCCTCCATTAAAAATCAGTCTTTTGTCTGGCAAGGCCTCTTTACTGCCAAAAATGGGTATTCGGCACGATATATGTTGGGAGGTTGGCTCCATTCGAATGTTGACTGTTATCTGAATTGTTTATCGTTTGCGGATCAATTAAAGATGAATCAAAACAACATGCTTACAATTAAGGAGGCCGCTGGCAAATATAATTTCAGTTTCTAGTAGAACCTTAGTCTCTATTTGTACGTTTTGATGGCTGCTTGTTATCTGATTTTGGTTGTTTTCTCAAGTGTTGGCAGGACACAGAAACTAATATTACTGCTTGGTTGTTTTTTTATTCAATTGTACCTGACTTTAGGATAGTGGATAACACTAAGTAAACTAATAATACTGCTTCCAAGTTAATTGTGTGGTTTATAGACAATTTTTTGTCATATATATAACAAAAATATAATAATAATAATAATAATAATAATAATAATAATAATAATAATAATAATAATAAAATAGTCTCATTGCACCACCAAACCTACATTTTTTGAGATGTGCCGCGCCGACACCGGCACCGGCACCCGCACCCAAGTGATATAGCTAATTACCACTCACAAAGATTAAACATGTTATTATTTAATGCTCTAAACAAGCAAATCTACACAATATAGGCTACTTTGGCAATATAGAACATAAATATGCTTATTTATTAATAATAGACATGACCAAAGATTAAGTTCTTGTTTCAAATATTCATTTAAGTACCTGCATAACCATAAACAATAATAAAACATGACAAAACATGCAAAAAATTACCTCTACCGGCTCCAAAACCAAATGAACCATCAACAAGCACGTGCACATATACCAAATATTATGAACCAATTCCAAAAAATGTGTTTGAATAAGTTACGATATACTTACTAGTTGTTTTGTTGCCAGAGTCAAACTATAGTTTTAAAATTTTAGTTGAAGCCAAAACATAATTTTTAAAAATTTTTTTAGCAGTGAGTCATCTGAACTCTTTTATTTTAATGTCGCACCCGCGTCGCATCAGGTCGAGTGCACACCGGACATGGATGCGGCTCCGACTCACACCCGAACCCAGTTAGAATGTCATATTATTAAATTACTTATATAATATATGTTGTTCTCAAATTTTTGTATGAAATACAACTATTCAAGTACATAAATAACTAAATTGTAATAATAATATATACATGTTTATTATGTTATATATATAATAAATTAATAATAATAATAATAATAAAATATTGATTATAATTTTCAACTAGCTTTAGGTTGAATGAAATTAAAAACCATAGCTTTACCTTTAAGTTCAATTTAAGTTGACGTAATTTAAAATGAAAATAAAGCTTTCCGCCCATTTTGTTTGCTTGTAAAAGCAATAGTTTTTATTGGCTGTTAAAATGAAGTTATTGAAGACGATTGGGTATCGTTTCTTCTTCTCTACGGCCCAATAGAAAAACAAAAAAAAAAGGAAACAAAAAAAGAACAACTTGACTAGGGCTCGAGTTCAACAGCTCAGGGCTCGAGTTCAGCAGCTCGAGCTCGGCTCGACTTATATTTAGTCAGCTCGAGCTAGTCAGAAGGTTGATGACTTTAACTCGAGCTCGACTCAAAAAATTGTTTCCAAGCTCGAGCTGCTGCTGACTCTTTTATTTGTTTGTCCGGCACGCCGTTCCTCCAACACCTGCCATTTAAGGCTCGTTTGCTTTAAATGCGGCTAGAGAAGGGAGAAATCGCGTGGGATAGAGAAGGGAGAAATCGCGTGGGAGAGAAAGGAGAAAAAGGGAAAGGATATAATGGCATTGGCATTAAATGCGAGAAAAAGGTGAGCGTGAGCGTGGGGAGAGCAGAAAAGGTCGAGGAAAGAGACAAAATGGAGGGAAGAAGAATGAGGAAAAAAAAGAGAGGGAAACAAAACGAGGAAAATTTAAAAAAAAATTAAAATGGAATGAGTTGAGTTTAATCGGGTTGAGCTTGACTAACTCAAACTCGACTCGTTAACGTACTCGAGTTTATATTTAAGCTCGCTTGACTTGTTAATCAAATCGAGCTCGAATCGCGAGCGAGTTCGAGTACAGCCCGAGCTAGCTCGACTCATTGTGCAGCCTTAAACTCGACGTTCACCCAAGAAGAACCCTTGCCATTCCTCCCCTCTTTTCTTCTCCCTCTCTCTCTCTCACGCAAGTTCAGGGTCAAAACAAAAAACGTTTGAGTTGAGTCAGGTGACTTGGTCGGGTTTCTTGCCCTCAGTGGCATTGTAGAAGCTGCTTGAGGGAAACCTTGGCTTCTAAGGGTAGGGAGGCCAACGCATGGCGCAGGTTGTGGTCGAAGTTGGAGTTGCTGGTGCAGTATCAAAAGGGAGGAGACTCTACCATTTTGTCCTGAAAGCGCTCGCCCTCATTGTCGCCAACACACTAAGGTAATGTTGCTGTCCACTGAAGCTTTTTTTTGCCTCTGGTTTTGATGTGTTTGCTTTTGGTTTCAAGAACACGTCCTGGAGCACCGCTTCACCTGTCATAGCTCCTGTCCTCTTCCTTAAATTATGTGTTGCCTGTTTAATTTCCTCTATTATCTCGATAAGATTTCTCTGCATTGTTGTCTTCTGGCCTCTGTTTCACTACATGCTTCCATTTTTACTTGATCTTGGAGGTCAATTTGATCGCTCTTTGTTGTAGGCGTATGTCTCCGCTAATAAGATATTTGCAGATAAAATTCTAGAAGTCCTAAATCCAGCATAATGGAGTCATAAGTTGTTTATCTTTATTATTGCTTGACATTAGTAATTTAGCAACTTCAGTTGCTTTGTGTTCTTTCACATATGGTAAATTTTATATAGTGCTTTGGGTGTCTGTGAACCTACGTCCATATTCCCTGATATTGACCTACAGCTGCATGACCGGCTTCCATTGGAGTTGGACTATACCTTGGATGACAGAAATATTTACCTGCAGCTAAATTGCTAACCGGCAACAAAAACAAAAACAGCACTTTGTAGACTCTCGCTTTCAAGATGACTAGCCTCAGAACTCTCTTTTCAAAATGAAGATATTGAGAATTGCAGCTGCATTACACATATTTTATGCATATAGTAAAAGACTATACACTCTTTATCTCGCTCTTGTACATGGCAGATAACTTTCTCAGATAACTGCACTCCATAGTCCACCAAGGATTTGCTCATAGTGCTGGATTCAGATATATAATCAAGGAGCTCGCTATCAGCAATATCTATCCCTTGATTCTTTGAGAAAAGAAGGAACAGAGTATCTCTTAGTCAAGTTGTCATCTCCATTGATAGTTGATAGTTATATGGAAAATATGTCAGGAAAGTATAGTCTTTCTCAAAACATCAAATAAGAGAAAAATAACAGAGAAAAATAACAGGAAACTACAAGAGGAGCACGTCATAGCAGCAGTCAGACTAGAACTAAAGCAGGGGTCGGGTACTTTTCCCTTAAGACTTGCAATAAACCATGAAATTTATTCTTACATCTAAAAGATCAAGCCAGCGGTTTGCAACAGATGAAACTGCAGCATAGCACTCTTCTAAGGTCGACCCATGAAGGAACTTGTCGAAAACCTCAATCTGAAAAATGTTTGCATTGAGAGTTTGGAATACGAGTCTCTTAAACTAGAAATAAGAAGTGCGTTAATGACCAAAACTTGAGATTTTCTAGATATGGAGTAGTTTTAACTGGTAAGATATTGTATGATTACTCATTATTTTCAGTTACTATGACTTTTTTGAGTAAGTTTGTCATGCTTATTATCTTGTTTAAGATGACTGTCCTAAATTAACAAGCTTTAAATTAACCAGAGCTTTATGTTTTTTAATGTTTCTTGATTTTATGCCTGCATGTTGCAATTTGGTACTAATTTTTTTATTACGACTTCATTTGTTAAAATGTATGGCATTTGCTACAACTACTAGTTGCAGGTATATGAATTATTACCAAATTGAAGGCTGGCTTGCTTTGACTGAAGGCTTTCTCTCCACATCAACTAATGCATTAATGGTAAGTTTTGTGGACCTACTAGTTGACGTTTTGCTTTGATTGACAGCTCACATAAGAATTCTTGCTTTAGCTGACAAATGACATGTATATTGCAGTTAAAGCAAACTCAGTTAGATACACATATGCTTGATGATCACAACAGTGAGCTATAGGTATGTTTAGTATGGTGTGAAAGAAAAAATCATTTCCACTATTGATTCAACTAAAACACATTTTAGTGGTCAAGTTAAGCCATATATCTTTAATGGTTTAGTTAAAGTTTTCTATTTTTTATATGCAGATTATGGATTCTACAACATCCGGTGCCAATGCTTCTAGTTCTGTCTCTGCTAACAATATAGAAGGTGCTCATCTTCTTAATTTGGTTGTGCAAGATGGTGTCAAAGAAATAAGTGATGTGAATGACAAGATCAGAGAAAGCATAATATATATTAAGGCATCTCCAGCTCGATGTGAAATTTTTGATCGAGCAGTGCGTCATGTCAAAGTTACTTGTGAGAAAAATGTTGTGTCTTGATGTTCCAACAAGATGGAACTCAACATTTCTTATGCTTGATGTAGCTTTACAATATAAAGAAGTTTTTGGTCGTTTTGAAGAACTTGATCGTCACTATCATTTGAGACCGACAAAGGACAAGTGGAAGAAGGCTACTATTATTCATAACAGTTTAAAAGCATTTTATGATGCTACTAATGCCATTTCTGCAGTCAAGTGTCTAACTTCCAATATCTTTTTTAAAGTTTTGTGAGATAAAGTTGGAAATTGAAAAAATGTGTTCAAGTTCAGATATTTGCCTTTAAAATATGGCAATGAAGATGAAAACAAAGTTTGACAAGTATTGGGATATATGCAATTTAATTTTAGCAGTTGCAGTGATATTTGATCCTCATTATAAGATGAAAATAATTGAGTTTTATTATAGACAAATTTATAAAGATGAAACATATGAACTTGTCTCTGCAATTAAGAATTATCTTTGTGATCTTTGATCTTTGTGATGAGTATAAAACTACTTATGCATTGGTGCCAGTTATATTGTTGATGTTGATAAAGATATTGATGCATCTTGTTTTACTTCTTTGATTGAGGTTTCTTCTAATAAGAAACCTAGAACAAGTGCACTAGATGACTTTCTTGAAGAATCATCACAAAGCCAACGCACAAAATCAGATTTCAAGTTGTATTTGGAAGAACCCATTTACCCAAAAAACAAACCAATTGACAATTTGAATTGGTGAAAAGTCAATGCACCTAAATACCCTGTGTTATCTAGAATGGTATGTGATATTTTGGCTATTCCTATATCAACTGTTGCATTAGAGTCAACATTTAGTACTGGTGAACGTATTCTTGATTTATACAGAAGTAGATGTGGTTGCAAGACCGTGGAGGCTTTGATTTGTGAACAAGATTGGTTGCGAGATAAGGCTAAAGATATTTACTTATTATTAATTTTTTAAACATATTTTTGTGTTGCTTATTTTATTTTTTTGTTAGATGATTCCAATTTGCCTACACCTTTACCTGAAGAGGAAGCACCATTTGCATCTGCATACATTGAAACTGAATCATAAATTAGAGGTATATCTTCTTTTGTATTTATCTATTTTCATTACATCAATTAAAACCTATAGTTATATCTCATGTATGTCTAAGTTGTTTATTTAATTAAAGTTTTTATTTGCATAATGCAGGTTTTTGATATCATTATCTTCAAGATCTTAATATAGTATCAACATGGTTGAAGTATATATCCATTGTGACAAATGAGTGCATTGAAAGAAAAATTTTGCAAGCTTGGACTATATGATGATTTTTTTTTATTATTATTGAAGTTCTGAAGGATGACTCGTCTAGTCTTTTGTTGCATCAATGAACAACAAATACAATTTTTTGTAAATTTAAATTTTCATACTATAGAGAATGAAGTTTGACCGTCCAGTTTGAGCTAGTGTGATGTTAATTGAGTTTCATAGTTTATTTAGTGTTTACTATATATTTTTAGAATTTTAGTGCATAAATCAGATTTGGATCAAATTTACATATGCTTAAAAGTCATAAATTGGATTCGAATACAACTTAAAAGTTGGATTCAGATTAGATTTAGATCGGATTCGGATACAACTTAAAAGTTAAATTCGGATTAGATTCAGGTATAACTTAAAAATAAGATTCGGATCGGATTCAGATATTAAAATTCGGATTCCGATCAGATTCAAGTATAACTAAAATTCGGATTCGGATATAACTTAAAAATCAGATTCGGATCGGATTCAGATATAACTTATAAAATCGGATTCGGATAAGATTCGGATATTAAAATTCGGATTCGGATCGGATTCAAGTATAACTAAAAATCGGATTCAGATCAGATTCGGATGTAGATTTTAAATTCGGATTCAGATATGGTATAAAAAAATTTTCATCCGAATTCGAATCCTAATCCGATTCCGAATATATGAATATCCAAAAAATCGGATATGGTAAAAGGTATATCCGATCCCAATCGGATCCGTTGACACAACGTTCAAAGTAACCTATCAAAGTATCAAGTTTACTTCACCTTCAGGTAACATGCGTACCTTGCCATCTTCTTTCCATACCCCACTTCTATACCTTAGCTAAGCAGTCAAAGATACAATCGGCCCTTTAATGGAATAGCCTGCAGCCTTTGGTTCACCGTACATTCCATTCGCTTGTTTCTTTGTCTTAAAAGTATATCAAATACCTTCTGTTTACAATAATGTTAATTTATTTCACCGCCTATAAATACTTTGGTCAAAGACATGGCATTCTTTCATATATTATAAAAAAAACGGAAGGAAGAAATCAGTACCAAGATGTTAGACTTAAGAAACTGGGCATGTCACTCATTTGATTGGGATACGAGGACCTAAGTAGGGGAAAAAAAATCTGGCTAAAGAATACTAGTTATGAAATTTTAAATCCATAGCTCCCTTTCTCGATTCCATCCGCAAAGTCCCTCTTCCAAGAGGACACCAAAAAACCTGTAAGAAATTCACGTGGTTTTGAAAACGTCACGTTCTAATATATCTCGATTTGTTTTGAATTCTTTTTGTTGTTTATGTTATTATATGCAGCAGTACTACAATTTTTTCAATGTAAAAGTTTTCTTCCTATTGAAAAACGGTAGTCACTATATCCTTAGGTGCTAGACTTGCAAAGAACCATTTTGGTTGATGATTCAAGATAGATGGTTGATACAAACGGACAAGTTCATAAGAGAAGAGAAGAGAAGTCGACCCAGCAGCATGAAGTTGAAAGGGAATTTTGGAATTTTCGTTGAATGGTTTTTGATACTGAAGGTAACTTTACCAATGAACGGAAGAGGTTTTGGGTCTTTCATTTTGAAGGTCCCAAAACAGCAAAAATGACCTCCATGGTTCTCACTGATGGTATATTTCTCTAAGATCACATCTTTGGAATAAAATCCAGTTCAACCCAAGATTCCAGAAGTGTTGGATGATCGATAAAAAAAGAAATAGGACACTTTAGTCATTTAGCATTAATTAAAATTGAATTTTAAAATTATTGTCGTAAACACCTACTGTCGTAAACACCTACTGACTCTAAGGGAGTGTTTGTTTCATCATAAATCTGACATATGCAGTTATTTTAGATCATTAGGGTTTCATATCCGTGGATTAAAGGTCGGACCCCCCTTGACCTCACATTCATGGTTTACATGGATTTAAAATCCATGATGACAGATTCAAAAATATCAAACACTATTAGTTAGAGGAGACCAAGAACAACGTCAGTCCTGTACATAGGGACACTTGTCTGTTTTGTGTCTTCACTTACATGGACATAAATTCTTTTTTACTTCTTTCAAACTTAACAAAGAAACATATAAACACACATATTTCAAACTCCAAACAGTTTTGTCATAACGACCCGACCCACTCTTAGACTCCAAGCTCTGGTCTAGCAGATCTCAACCTATCCCCTGGTAGTCTCGGCATCAACCACAAAAAGGTGAGGAACCTAGACAACCAACTATTTAACAAACCCATTTATAAGCTCTTGAAAATCTCTTACAATCTTCAATAAGAGATTAAATTTTTGGAGTTGTTACATCTATGCATTGCCATTTACAATCAATTTCAAGAGCCATAACTGCTAGCAATCATGAGCATGAGATCAACATTTAGTATTGGACCACATCTCCTGTAGCATGAACTAACATTAGTTAGAGAGAGCCCATATTTTCTTCTTGGGGGGTGGAACAGTTTAGGGACTCTCCGGCCTTTTCAAAATTTTGAAGGCTTTTTGCATAACACGAGCAACTTGTTTTTGCCTGCACAGGTTCACAAATAAAAGCCAGAAGCAAGACATGAGGCAATTGGTTTGGAAAAGAAAAATCGAAAATTATGATTTTGCCTATTGGTCAATAGTGTGGAAATGTAAATAGAGTTGATGGTTGATTTTTAAACCGAAACGAGGCAACAAAAAAAATTAATTTATGTGCAGTTTCTATCTACAATTCAATGAAGGAAATATCCAACAACCTCCTAGCTGATTTGAACATGCTCAGTTCCAAACTTCCTTGTAATTGAATATGTAAACTAAAACATTGTTCAAATCAACTGTAATCTGAATATATATCTGAAAATAGGACTGATGTAGTTTATAAATGAAGAACAAGGTCGGAGGTTGGATGGCTATTCTGATATATGCATTCTTCCAATTACTCCACGCAATGCTTGCAATCAAGAACCTATTCCCCCTTAGTGGAACTTGTTGAAAATTATAAATTGAAGAATTGTGGTTGCAATTGAACAGGTAGACCAACGTTGCTGTAAATGGTAATGGTAGATTCAGGCCCCAAGCGCCTACGGTGTTGGGTAATGGTGGTTTCCAACCTGTATATTGGTGTCCTTTATTTGCTTAATACCCCTCAAACATTTTATTATTTATTTGAAGGTTTTAATATTTTTTCTATTAGTGCCCTATAGCAAAATGCCACTAGACTCACCGGAACTTTCATTCATTAGAACGGGTGGGCGCTCCTGCCAAAGTGCAAAGTCCAGACCTATGCATACTAAAACAATCATAACATTTTCTTTGGAGTTTAAACCATTAAGCTCTGGAATGAAACTAAAAATTGCGATATCATTGAAGCAAAAGAACTCACTATATAAAAAACAATACACCAAAAACATGTTCACCATCAACACACATGTACCAATGAAATAATACATAAATTAATTTAAAACAATTGTCAAAATCCCATCACAAGATATTGGTACACCATTAACATCCAAACTTTGGACTGAAATATCAATTGCAAGTAGTACACTTGGTCGACAATGAATATAAGATTATTAATCCTAAGAAGCCATTCTTTGGACCGATTCATCATTCACATGAAAACCTTCATTCATCACATATTCATTATTATGTATTATGTATACTTAGCTCAACCAACGCCGTTCAAAATGGTTACCTATAGGTTTGCAGGAAAATAAAGCGGTCTGAATGGACTTTAACCGGTTTCAAAATATGTTGCATCAGTTCACCTTTTTTTAAAACTTATGGAACCAGATGCGGTCATCAAGGATCCGAACCGGATCCTACCCGCAGTCCTCGATCAAGGCCTGCGGTTAGCGAACAGTCCGCTACTCCGCTGCCCCATTGCCATGGCCAGGCAGAAGGAGAGGTCGCGGCGCCTATACTGCCGACTAGGGCGGTGGCCGGGGGTCCGGTGGGCGCCGTCCGGCACCCACAGGTCGCAGCGAACGCCCACCGGCGGACACAAAAGCGACCAGCCTGGTTTCCCCTTGTTTCGTCATTCACCAAACGGACGGTAGGGGAAAGCCAGACCGCTGCTGGGGGCCACCAGCAGGCGCGGGACGCCGTCCGGTGCCCCGCGACTCCGCCAGACGACGTCCGGCGGCTGGGGTCACAGCGGCAAGCCGGGGTGGGGCCCCTTTGCTTCCTCTCTCGTTTTGATTGGGAACGACGTGGACAGCCCTCCCTTCCATTACCCGAAACAGAATAGGGGCCCAACGGCCCCCTTGGCCCTTTCTCCCTCTGCCTGCCCAAGAACGGCCTCTGTTCGTCACTACGACTATAGGGTCGGCTGCCTTTCGTTTCCGTCAGTCACGATGTCCCTCCCCCGCCGTTTCCGTCTTCCGCCAACAGAACGACAGGCAGGCACTCAACGGTGCCTGCGCCGTCGACGGGGAGCCGCGGAATCCCCGCTTTCTTCATTCTCAGTTGCCTAAGCCCGGCCGGCTCCGATTAAAGGGTTTGAGCCGGCTCAACACCCCGAAACTCGGGCTTAGGCGGTTCCACACGCGAGTTAAGTTTAATACAAATATATATTTTTAATATTAAATAATATATAAATATGATTATTTGAAATGAAATGCCGACCAGACCGTGTTTGCAGTGCGACCATGAGGAGGATTGGCACAGAGGCATTAAACGATACAGAATCACGTGTCGAATTCAAAAGCATACGAATATATCCAAGGAGAGCACTGATCTTTCTTTGAATGCAGGGGTTGTCCTCAGCATTATTCGTCGAAAGAAAAAGGACAATTCTGCTACAAACTAGTCTGAATAAAAAGGAGAAGACGCCGATCGTCCCAACCCACATGAGTTAATTTGGTAGAAGAGAAGAACCGAAAAACAAGATGAAAATCACGTCGAATATCAATTATCCCGTGCTGGTTGAAATTGGCTTCGTTTCTAGATCTTAATGGTCACGGGTATGAAATGATGGCGCCCCTGTGAGCATCAGTGAGATATTAAGGTTGGCTAGCACTTCAACGTTGAAGGGATAGGCTTCAGTTTGGAGCTCCGACGAATATGCTTTTGTCGACAAGTGCATGTAAAGCTTTTCTGTGAGGTGTAACCCATCGTAATAGGCGTAGATGCTCCTATCTGGGCATGGTTCTGTTCCTTCAACACATGATCCCCTTGTTCCATTTGGCATCTGAAAGAAGCAGCAACTTCCATTGGTCACCTTTAATCCTAAGATAGCAGGAAAATTTTCTTGGTTAGAAACTTGTTTATATGTAACAGCTCTAGTGCATGATTTACCATCGTAAGTACTTTTGTAGTGTCTAGGTTAAACAAACTCACACAATGTATTAAACTGCATTGTTCAACGTCTATACACATGCATGGCACAGCACAATTTAAATTGATCATAAATGCATTATATTTTTATGGAGTTCTGGAATATATTAAATGCACAAAAGGCTGCATACCATAAGTAGTTGGATCATCCATCATCCCATCGATGATTCCAGACGTGTTGATGTAGACAAAAGAAAATCCAGGCAAGTCCTCACTTAGATTTTCTAGGGCGGGACTGAGTGCGTTGTTGAACAAAGTGGATCCCTCATTTAGTGAATCCACACATGATCCATTGTTCTTAAGTTTAAAATACAGATCACAACCACTCCGCATTAGATTAAATACCACGAATTTTCGTGCCCCAAAGTCATACGCTTTCTGTATAGAAGAAAAGTAAGATAACAACAGACATAAGGAGACTATATTGGCCAAAGAAACGAACAATTTCCTAGTTAATTAAGGTCAAGGTGTGTGGTGGGAACTGTGTACGTGTTCTCATGAAGGAAGTAGCTACGGCTTTCATGAACTAATGCAGCCCACTTCAAGCATCTATTCAGAGAGAGTAGCATTACCGTGAGGTAGTTGGTGTAATTTCCGATGAGCAATTCTGTCAGGCTCTGCAAGTCACACTCTACAGCCACGCCTGATGACGCGGTGCAGCTTGCCATGTAATCGCCTCCACCAATGAAGAAGAAGAATATACTCTGAGAGAGATAGGAAGAGAGTGCAAAGCTCCCATTCAATTGAGACTTCAGATCCGGCAGTGTCGTTTCCCCAAAGTTCGCAATTTGGTGGCTCAAAGATATGATATTTTGCTGCAAAGAATTTTCACCTTTTGTTAAGGTATCCAACCTGCACTCTGCTGATATATTATCTTAGTTACATGTTCTTTGCTTCCTCACTTGCATCCCATCTTGATTATACGAGTCAAGGAATATATTAGCTAGCATTGCACTTCTTTGTAAAAACTTAAGTTGGCAAAGACTTATCTCCTTGGAAAAGAAAATTTGGTAGAAACAAAGATTGATCTGCTTACACTTTGGCGAGTAGAATCAAGGATGCCCGCAGCAGCTGAGGCATAGTTTACTCCGGCGAGAATGGAGCTCCCTCTGGTTTGAGGGTCGTAGAAAACCGGCAGTAAATGAGGCAGGCCCAGGAACAGCCCCAGTAAGTCGGCCGGGGTTCTCCCAT
This sequence comes from Nymphaea thermarum, assembly GCA_011799765.1. Lineage (NCBI taxonomy): Eukaryota > Viridiplantae > Streptophyta > Magnoliopsida > Nymphaeales > Nymphaeaceae > Nymphaea > Nymphaea thermarum. The sequence goes on from JAANDH010001568.1 coordinate 35,920, forward strand.
TGGTGCACCTGCCTGTAGCACCCAATGGGAAATCTACCCCATACGGAAAATAGTTGCATTTCGCGGTTGTATCCAGAAAATCGTTATTCCCACCATCAACGACTGAATCCCCGAATACAAACATTGCTTTGACATTGCTTTCAGTAGTCGCTGTCGAGAATCTGGAAAGAATGAGCAAGACCGAGAAGAGAATGAACATGCTGGTTGGAAGGCGGGCGGGTGAAGGAAAATAAGTGGTGGCAGTTCCTTGGGTTGTCTCTGCATCCAGCCTTCCCTCTTAGTAGTTTAGTAGACCTTCCTCTCAACAAACATTCTTCCATCTGGCCGCTCAACCATGTCGTTCGGTGGTCGTGATTGTTTACTTGTATGAGCTTAGCTCGTGGATGGCATGTGACTCTTCAGCTCAAGTTGACGGTTTGTTTGCCAATTGAGGAAACATCTGACTTACTGCACATCTGACTTACTGCAGAGTTGATTGATATCGATTCACTTGAATATATATATATATATATATATATATATATATATATATATATATATATATATATATATATATATATATATATATATATATAAAGCAGAGGAGGAAGAATCATGACAACGTTGTGATATTTTTATTTACTCGTTTCTTTACCATATCAAATACTTTACTGATGTTCACGTATTCGTATTAGAATTTGGATTTGAATATGAACGAAAAAAGTAATCAACGCCATATCTAAATCCAAACCTAAATCGATTCAAATCCGTTTTTAAGTTCACAACTGAATCCAAATCAAGACTTTTAAAGTAAACTTAGATGAGCTGCATTGCTATATATATGAACCGAACTTTCGGAAATGAATGGAAATTAGGTGTAATATATTTAATAAAACTGAATCACAATCTGAATTCGAAAGGATATTTATTTAAATTCAGAAATGAATCTGACTGGATGTCATTTTTTAAAATTTGAAATTTTTTAAAATTTGAATCTGATACTGATTTCTTAATTGAATGTTAAATTTTTAACTATATTTGATTTTTTTTTTTTAAACGGTTTGGTCTGATGTCGAACCTGAATCTGAATTTATCGACATCCTTATAGTTTGTCCTTCAAAGACGTTTATCGACATACTGATAATTTGTGAAACAAGTTCGGGAATGCACATTCACTGATGTCAAGATTTCAATGCTGTTGCAGTGGAAGTGTTGAGTGCATTTTGGTAGAGAAAGAGATAGAAAGGCAGTTTCCCCTAATTAAACATTAAAAACATAATTTTGTGAAGTTATCAATCACTTCTTTGCAAATAGAAGTGGTTGATAATTGAGTTGTGGGAATGTTAGAGTTCGAATTCGAATTAGTCTACTATTTACCACCTCAAGTACTTTATCTGATGTTCACATATTCAAATTAGAATTTGGGTTTCAATATGTCTCTAAACCATATCTGAATCTGAATCCAAATCGTTCCAATCTATTTTTAAATTGACAACGGAATTTGAATCAAGACTTTTAAACTGCACTCGATCAGGATTACAAACTATTACAATAGAAGAACTTGCTTGGTTAAACTCCAGCTTATAAACTAATCCAGTTCGGGTTACAGACTCAATCAAACTTGAATAATTTCAAAAATTAAAACCAAGAAACGAGGTCAACTCAAATGAGGAGTTGGCGAACAACTTTCAACCAATTGAGCTCGAGTTAATTGAGATCGAGCTAATCTTATATAGCTTGGATCAAAATCAAGCCGAAGAATATATGAGTCTGGTCCTAGTCGAGCTGACCCTCATATGCAGCCCTAAGTATACGACATTGAGGAAATAGATAAAAAATGGAAGAGCCATTACCAACTAGTCGTCAAGACCTATTCATGAATTCATGCCGTAATTTAATATACAAGTCTATGCTATGATCCAAACCTGACTTTTAACTTCACATTTGAATCCGAACGTTGCATTTATTTTCACGCATATATGATTCTCAATCCAACATCTAAATGGACAACCAAAACCAAATCTCAGACCGCGCATTATGATATACATGTTAAGAACCGAGTACCAAAATGTTTTACTATTGGATGTAGGATAGTTACTTGAAACTGAATCCAAATTTAGAGCCTATTAAATTATTTATCTAAAACAAATTCACGTCAAATCAGATGACATTTGCAGCTAGCCGTGAACGGTCGGTGCATGCGCAGCAGCTTGATGAAGCCTTTTCCTTGTCGTCAGAAAAGGCTGCAAATTGGACAGTTGAGCTTCCACTCATAACTTCAATCTTTCAATTCAGCTGCAGATTGTGGTTCAACAGCTGGAAGGACAGGCTCCCCCATAACATCACATGGGCACTGCTTCAAGCTTTCAATTCTGCTGTAGATTGTCGTTCAACAGCTGGAAGGACAGGCTCCCCCATAACATAACATGGCAGTGACCCTACCTATATAGATATTTTGTAAATGTATAGGATTTCGATCCCATTTAACCCAGCCCCGGGTATCGCAGCTCACGGTATAGAAGACCCTTTGAGGCGAGCTTCCACGAGTATGCTACTCCAATGAAAAGTGCCGGCTGAATGGACGGGAGAGAGGGCAGCCACCTGCTGCCTTGCGCCGAGAGGGGGGCTGGAGCCACCTATTCCTATCTAAGGTTCGGGTTAGGCTCGGTGAGACTGGGCTCTATAGGAGGTCGGTCTGATCATTACTCTTTCATTTTTTGTTAATTAATTCTGAGATAACTCTCATGTCAATTAATTCCGACGTAACTCCCCAGCATCAGTTCTCCGAAAAGTGTACCAGGCCGCTGTTGTTAAAAAAAAAAATACTATCTATCTTATAAGAAAAGAAAGAGAAGAACGCATGTCCAATCTTAGGGGATTGTCGATTTTATTTGAAGTAATAAAATTATCATTTGGGTTTGTCGGTGGTCGTGATTGCAAATTAAGGGTGGTGGCCATCTTGCCCATCGTCGAAACATGTCACTCACTGCAGAGTTAATTAATATCCACTGACTTAAATATATCACCGTAAAACAGTTCAAGGTTTAAATATATATAAACTTTTTTAATAAAGGAAGAATCATGACAGCATATTTTTATTTACCCGTTTCTTTGTTTCTATTTATTTTTGAATATGTATTCTTGAATTTTTTTTAGTCACAGTCATATATGTGCTCGTTGTCCATGGAGTTAGGAATTTTTCTTGTAGGAATCAAACCATAGCTTCAAAATTTGAATGGGATAAAATATAATTTTTCAAAATTTTTATATAACTTATTTAAATTTTTAAAGGGCTTCCTCATTGAAGGAGGCTCTTGTGCAAAGGAGAACAAAATGCCTTTTTTTTTTTTTTTTTATCAAGGCGCCACCTCTATGAAGTGCAAGTGCTCATTAATGCAATGGATGACTTTTCATATGCAATCTTTGTTTACTAAACAAATTAGTAGTGACCTTAAGTCCAGTTATTGTTATTTAAGAGTGAGCAAAAGAATGTTTCATCCTATCACTCAAAGGAGAGTCGAAACTCACACCCAATCTTTTATCCCTTTAGAAGTATAAAACTAGCTTGATGTGTATTGGAATGCTACTGTAGTTGCGCTTCAACTTACACATCAATGGCCACTGGTTTGCTGCACAAAATCAAGGTTAGTTTAAATACAACCCTTTGTGAGTCTATACACCAGGCCGGGCCGCCAACGGCTACCTGGTACCCGACCCCACTCTAGCCCCGAAAAAAGTGGACCGGGCAAGCCTAGGTAGGCCTGATAAGCTCGGGTGGACTTGATTATTTTTTAGATATTTATTTTATTAATTTATATATAAATATTATATTTTATTACAATTAATTTTATATATATATTATTTATATTAAAAATATATTTTTTATTTAATCAGGCCAGCTTCGAGCCGGGGTTTTATTCCAAGCACGTTCTATTAATTATGGAAATGACATCATATATGGGATGGGATGATAAATGAATGTGCAAAACATTGCAAATTCGCTATGCAAAGATGGCACGTACGTAATTATTCAGATACCAGGAATTGATATTCATTCTGGATAAACATATATATTAGCACGAGCCATTAATACTTAGCCTCATGCTTCCATTGATTTTACAAATGAAATAATACATAAATGAATTCAAAAACAATGGCAGAACTTTATCTCAAGATACTGGTGCACCATTGGTATCCAACCTTTGGACTAACTTGTCAAGATACTGGTGCACCATTGGTGTCCAACCTTTGGACTAACTTGTCAATTGCTAATTGTACACTTTGTTGACAATGAATATAAGAGACTAAACAGCCATTTTCCTTTGGGCTGATTACCTACATTACCTGGGTGTCTCCTTTTTGGCCTCGCACCCGTGTCAACGCGATGTGGGTGCAGGTGCGCTTTGAATGGGTACCCAAATTAGTCAAACAAGAGTTGGATGCCATCAGCCGCGCCTGACTAAAATTGTCTTTTTCAGACTCTCACCTGACACCAATCCAGTGCGGTCAAATGAATGAGTGTTCGTCTAATATTGTCCAATTTTTAAGTTTTTTTTTTAACCAAGTGGATCTCGCATCTCCTCTCCCCTTTGCCGCTGCTTTACCCCTTTGCCGCTGTTCCTCTTGCCTGCGATCTTCTCTTGCACCGAAAGCTTCCTCTCCAGTCTCCATCTGGTGACCGGCGTCTGTGGCATCATCTCTGGCCGGTGGCATTAGGTTTCCTTTTTTCCTGTTCCGGCGTTGGTCGTTGTCTCGACTGCCGCTCTTCTGTTTTCCTTCATTCTTCATAAAACCCTACCTCGACTCGACTGCTTCTCTTATGTTTTCTTGCATTCTTCATAAAAGCACCTTTGTCAAGGGGACCCTCTGTCCCCATACCTCTTTGTGATTCTTTAAATTTTTTCAAGAAAAATTGATTCAGCCATTATCAATCACAAAATCAAGGTCCCTCATTTTGGTAGAGGCATTGAAGGTGTGCCGGCTACCATGTATGTTGACCGCCTATTCATCTTTGTTAATTTGCTGAGGTGCAAATTAATCAGTCCAAATCAAACTTTTTTGGCTTTGTTTTGTATAATGGAGAGCAATTAGTGATCAATTTGGGTGGGTTCAGGGCTCATTTCCCATGCAATATCTAGGCCTCCCACCATCTCTTTTACGTCTCTCAACAGCTGATTGGGACCGGGTTGTGTTGAAGATGTAGAATCGCCTAAATCAATGGAAATCTCATAAGCTGTCATGTTCAGAAAAACTGTCTCCTAAAACTTGTGATTGCTGTGCTGCCCTGCTATTGGTTTATGGTTTTGAAGTGCTTGATTTCAGTAATCAAGAAGCTTCAAGAAATTATGATTAAGTTCTTGTGGGGAGTTTCTGAAGTTAATTGCAGAATGCATTTAGTCCCTGCTCAAGAACTTTTCCTGGTTAACCCAATCCATTAAAAATCAGTCTTTTGTCTGGCAAGGACTCTTTACTGCCAAAAATGGGGATTCGGCACGATATATGTTGGGAGCTTGGCTCGATTTTGGAATGACTATTCGAATGTTGACTGTTATCTGAATTGTTTATCGTTTGCGGATCAATTAGAGATGGAACAAGGCAGCATGCTTACAATTAAGGAGGCCGCTGGCAAATATAATTTGAGTTTCTAGTGGAACCTTTGTCTCTGTTTGTACGTTTTGCAGGCTGCTTGTTATCTGATTTTGGTTGTTTTCTCAAGTGTTGGCAGAACACAAAAACTAATATTACTGCTTGGTTGTTTTTTTATTCAATTGTTCCTGACTTTAGGATAGTGGATAACACTAAGTAAACTAATATTACTGCTTACAAGTTAATTTTGTGGTTTATAGACAATTTTTTGTCATATATATTATATACTTATTATTATTATAATAATAAAATAATAATAATAATAATAAAATAGTCACACCGCACCGCCACACCTACATTTTTTGAAATGTGCCGGCTAATTACCACTCACATAGATTAAACATACTAACATTTAATGCTCTAAACAAGCAAATCTACACAATATAGGTTACTTTGGCAATATAAAGTGTAAATATGCTTATTCATTAATAATAAACATGACCAAAGATGAAATTCTCGTTTCAAATATTCATGATAGTACCTGCATAACCATAAACAATAATAAAACATGACAAAACATGCAAAAAATTGCCTCTACGGGCTCCAAAACCATATGAACCATCAACAAACACATGCACATATACCAAATATTATGAACCAATTCCAAAAAATGTGTTTGAATAAGTAAAGGACCACTGAACCAAGCTTAAAATAGCCCGTATTGGTCTAAAAACAAATCCAAAACACATGTATCGCCTGAAATTGGATTGAACCGGTTCGAAAACTGTATAAACCGGCTAAAAATGTTTCGGTTTGGCTTAAAATCGCATGAACCAGTTTTAAAACCCTCTAAACCGGTCAGAACAACATCGTATCGGTTTCCAGGAAAATGAAGTCTGAATGGACATGAACCGGTTTCAAAATATGCTGTATCCGTTCAGCTTTGTTTTCAATATTTATGGAACCAGATCGGGTCATCTAGGACCCGAACAGGATCCTACCCGCAGTCCTCGATCAAGGTCTGCGGTCAGCAAACCGTCCGCTGCCCCAACAAACCATCCTCTGCTCCATTGCCATGGCCGAAGGAAGGGCCAGGCGAGGTGGCGGCGCCTGTACCGCCGTTATCCCACATAATTAATTGAACGTGGTTAACTTGTTATATTCACATTCAATGATTTAGTGAATTGAAATAACAAGTTTGTATGAAAATGAATGAGATTCAACTTATTTATATGATCCCTTACTGTTTATCTAATATGTTTAACTTATTAGAATGTTTATAATGAATTATTTATGCGATTAAAATCACTAGTTTATGTAGATGCAAATGAGACCAATGCTTTCGTTTGATCCTTTGAAACTAATCCAATGAGTTGAATTTGTTGTTACATCTCTAACAAACGATCTAAGAGATTGAAATACCAAGTTCGTATCAGTACGAGAGAGATTTAATAGATTCATTTGAATACACATATTTTATTGAATGTGGTTAACTTGTTCTTACATTCACATTGAATGATTTTATGGATTAAATCACAAGTTTGTATGAAAATGAATAAGATTCAACTCATTCATATGATCTCTTTTAGTTAATCTAATATGTTTCACTTGTTATAATGTCCGTAACGAATGATTTAAATGATCAAAATCTTCAGTTTACATGGATACAAATGAGACCAATGCATTTGTTTGATCCCTTGTATCTAATCCAATGACTTTAACTTCTT
>JAANDH010001569.1:7992-46364 GCA_011799765.1 Nymphaea thermarum
ATCGGGCTTTGAGTGTTCAATTTATATTAATTTGGTCCCTCCACATCAAATGCCCAATGTATCTTACTTTCAATTAACTGTTCACGCTGGCTTCTATTAGACCAGGTAAAGGAACATCTTGGATCATTAATTTATCTCAATATGCATGAAACAATGAATTTATTAAATGCTTTGCATGAACCACCATCTGAAATAAATCCAGTCTTATCTCTTACATTTCCTACTACATTAAAATCCCCCATAATAGTGCTTCGAATATGATAAGCTGTAATTAGATCTTCAAGTTACCTCAAGTTTTTTGTCGTTGGGCATATACACACCAACAAGAATGATTCTTTGTTTGAACTCTTTGTGACCAAAGGGAACCTAGAACCCATCATTTAGTGCTCAAAAGCAACTGAAAAAATCTCGGTGGTTTTATATATATATATATATATATATATATATATATATATATATATCAAAAAAAGCGGGCTACTTCTGCCCTATGCCGGATAGTGGATAGTTGACAGATGGAAAAACAATAAGTAATTGCTAAAGTTACCGCAACCCATTGCCACATACAAATTTTTAAATTTTAGCTATCACAGACATCTCTCCCCCATGAATCATCTCTCGGCTCTCGCCCAACCCAACTCCTCCCTCGTCTCTCTCTCTTCTCCCCGTGCCTCTTTCCCCTCTCCCTGACTCGCATAGCCTCCCCCGCCTCCCCCAACACACCACTGCCCTCCCCTTCCCCTCCACTGTCTGCTGCCCCACCTTTCCCCTCCCTCTACTGCCACCACAACCGCCCATTTCCCCTCCACCGTTTGCCGCCCTCCCTTTGCATCCGCCACCGCCACCTGGCCCACCCATTTACCCTCCACCATCTGCCACCCTCCCTTTCCCCTCCCTCTGCTGCCACCACTGCTGCCCATTTCCTCTCCCCCAACTTGCATGCCGGCCCTCCCCTTTCTCTACCTGTTCTATACACATTGCCTCCCCTTTCACCTCCCACGCAGTGCTCACCGCATCTCCTTTCACTTCCCACACAGCGCATGGCCACCTCCCCTTTCAACCCGCCCTTCTGCACCTATCGCCTATTTCACCTCTCACGCAGCGCACAGCCACCCTTCCCTTCCCATTTTGCAGGTGCTTCATATCACATTTTTTTTTTCTTTCCCATTGTTGCTGATGAATTCGTGATTTTTTAGCTTCATCCTTTGTGATTATTCCATTATTGATGATATCAATTGACTAAGCTCTAGGTTAGTGATTATTCTTTTCTTGATCAGATGTGTAACAGATGAAGATAAATGTTTGCTTGTTTTTCTCCTTCGATTTGAAGTGGTTTCTGTTTGAATTGATGATTGTTTCCTTAACACACATAGTTTCGTTTATGGCATTTGATGACTCCTACCCTGCTATGGCATGTTTCTTCTTTTTAGAGTGAAATATATGAAATTGTGCTGCACTAGCAGCTGGTTTTTTTAGACACCATTGTTCCAATTTTTGAAGCGTCCAGTAAGTGAAATCTTGAAAAACATTTATATGAGCTGCTGTAGATGTATATTGAGTGTTTTGTAGATGAGGTTTAGATGTGTATTGAGTTTCTTATGGATGAGCTTTAGATGGTGTCAAGAGAGGACACCAGTACTCCAATTTTTTCAGCTTATTCAGTGTCATAGAGATGAGCTTTAATGTATTAGGAGACAGAAAAATCTCTGAAGCTTTTTTAAGTGATATCTATTATGTGAATAAGAGTATCAACATTGTAAGGAATGATAAAAACATGTAAATGGCAAGCTCTTCTACCTATAAGATGCTGAAATGTAAATGTGGCCAGGTACCTATGAGAATGGTAAAGCAATGGCCTAATGCAATAAGACTATTTTATGGTTGCGAGAACTATGTATTGTATGACTTGTTTATCAACATTTTATAAGAAGACTATTAACTAGTTTTTTTGTGACTATATATATATATATATATATATATATATATATATATATATATATATATATATATATATATATATATATATATATATATATATATATATATATATATATATATATATATATATATATATATATATATATATATATATATATATATATATATATAGAGAGAGAGAGAGAGAGAGAGAGAGAGAGAGAGAGAGAGAGAGATAAACAGACACACTGTGGAAGGTCACTTCCATTAGATCAACTATATATGCTATTGTTAGCTGAGTCCATGGATTCATAATTTGAAATGTTTCGAAATTTAAAATCCTTTTATTTAATTTGGTACATTTCTTATGGGGATTCAACCCATTTTAAATGGTTTTTTCACAGAAAGCCCCTTAGCTCTTGTTCCCTAGGTTTGGTCCGTATTTGCTTTCATGAATAACAGGTGCCTTCGAGATTTGAACCAGCTGCCTACCAATCAATGATCCAACTAGTTGCACGATAACCGTCAGGGCCCAATCTCTTTAATTTTCTTTTGTATGTGTATATTTGTAACTAGTATGTTGATTGTCTAAATAATGTCAATATTCATCTTCAATTTTTCATTTTACAAACTATTCATCTTCAATTTCTCATTTTACAAATTTTTCTTTGTGAAAATGTGACAGTTGCTAGATTTGTTGGACTGAAGTTTAATCCACATTGCTAGTATCAAAAACCCTCTTAATGTGTAAGTCCTTTCAGTTACCTCTCCTTCATTCCATTTTCTTTTTCATTGGAATTCCTTAAGTTGGAAGGGAGCTCCTTAAGTTGGAAGTCTTAAGCCAGCTCACTTGGTCAGCCATGTGGAGCCACATATTATGCCAAGAGATACGCCATGGGCATTATTGGGCACTCCACTTCTTTCGACTTGGAAGGTTTTAAGTTCGCTTCTAGCGGGATGGGGGTTTATTTGGAAATGAAATCAGAAAACTCTCAACCATATATGTACATTATTTTTTTATAGTATAACTAGGTTGATGGAAGTTGGAGAATGTCAAGTCTAAGTTTGCAGAAAACGACACTACAAAGCTGTTAAACTACAAGAATTATAATACAAGTGAAGACAAAAAGGGAAGCCGATGCTTAAAACAAAAGCAACAAGATTAAAAGATAGCATTTATGTCGCATCCCTTATATGTGGACGAGGGAAGGATTTTGGGTTCGGACCCAAGTAAAACAACTTGGATCCAATTGGATCCAAATACATAAAAATCAGATTTTAAATACAGGATAAAAAAATATAACTCAATACGAGCCAAAATGTGGATGAAACCGATGAAAAAATATGAGCACGCCGTGTCCCTTTGTTTGCTTCTTGAATCTACACAAAGATGATCCATCTCAACTAAGCTTTAAATTTGTAGTAGTTTCAATTGTTGGGGTCTTTTGGCTTGCACTAGAGTTCAGCTGTAGGACTTGAGTTGTGGTAACAAGGCCATACACATAATGGGGATGGCATGCTCTTTATCATTCTCCCATAGTAGGAGAGAAGTTGTCTCCCATGAATCATTGTCACTAAACAGATCAGAGACACTGAAGATTGGCAAAATATGCCAATCATCACTGGTAAGGATTTTTTCCTACACAATGAAGGATTTGAGAAGAGCCATATTTCTTTGATTTAGCTTATTATAGGTCCCTACAGGACATTGTTTAGGGTAAAGGTAGACCGAGATGAGTTGGCCTACTTCAAAATTAACATTTAAGTGATCCTGATCAACATAGGACTTGTAGGTTTTGTAGCTTTCATGTAGCTTTTATTTAACCTGATTATGACTGTCACACATGTACCCAATAGCTTCAAGTGCTGCAGGTGTGTGATCTCTGACACTAGGGATAGATCAATCACATGATTTGGGATTGACCATATACCACTTAGAAGGAGTCTTCCTAGTGGATTGGTTGACCAAATTATTCTATGAAAATTCAACTTGAAAGTAGCAATCAGTCATAGGTTTTGGTATTCTCCCCTACAAGACACTGGAGTAAGTTTTCTAAAGTTTTGTTGATTACCTTGGTTTGGCTACTGGTTTGTGGGTGGTAAGTACTAATGAATTAAAATTTAGTCTTTAGCAAAGACCATAATGAATGTCAGAAATGACTCATGAATCTCGTATCTTGGTCTGATGTGTTTGAACAAGAAAGACCATGAAAGTTTACAACATCTCTGAAATAGTAAGACACAACTAATGACGCATATATATGCAATGAACAAAAATGACCATTTTCAAAAATTGGTCCATAACCACCATTATTGAGTCTACTCCACGAATTATTTTGAGAAGTCCAACAATGAAGTCCATAAAAACATGTTCCTATGGCCGATCCAAAATGGGTAAGGGAGTATACCTCTGACTGTTTTGGCTATGCTCTTTCGCAACTTGATAGGCATGACAATATTGGACAAAATTGACAACATCTCTCCTCTTCCTTTGCCAAAAGTAACATTCTTCTAATAATGAATATATCTTATCCTCACCAAAATGTCGACATTCCATCTCTAAGAAGTTTTAGAATAAGCTACAACCTTAACGAGAATTAAGGAATACACAACTTATTCTCACGAAAGATATGGATGGAAAATTGGGAGTTCAACGGCTGTGGTGCAGCGGAATACTCGGCTTATATTTAATTGAAGTTTGGATTAGAACAATACATGTCTTTACAACTTTCAAACCTGACCACCTCCACAAACATAAAAATTAAGAGGTTCTTTCTTTTGAGGGTGTTTGCAACTATGTCAAGTTTTTTTTTTTACTGATAGTGAATGAGAAAAGTGTATTCTTGTAAGAATTGGCCCACTTGACATGACAAACATTCATTTTCTTTTGGTTGTGGAGATACTTGAGTGCTTCATGTTTAGAGTAAAGGACGAATTCTTTACAGCTGAGATAGTGCTTCCAATATCAAAGTACTCACACAACAAAATAGAATTCCAAGTCATAGATGAATACTGACAAAAATAGAATTCCAAGTCATAGATGAATACTGACATTTTTTCCATTCAATTTCTCACTAAATAAAGAGATAGACTTCTTGGTCTAACTGAAGACAACACTTATCCCAATCTTGGAAGCATTGCACTCTACCTCAAAGACTTTGAAGAAGTCTGATAAAGCCAGATGGGTCATGTGATCCTTAGTGATGGAGAATGCATTCTCAATAGTTGAGGTCCACCTAAATTCTTTAACTTTGAGACACTCAGTGATAGGAGCCATAATGGCTAAACCATGAAAGTTTGGATTTCACCCATAGTTTTTGGAGTTGGCAAATCAACTATAGTGTGTACCATTGATCGGTCAGCTCATACCCCCTCTGATGACACAATAAACCCCGAGAAAACAAGGCTTGAAATAAGGAAACTGCATTTTTTTTTTGCTTTGACAAACAATTTTTCCTAACGCAAGGTCTCTAGGACCTGGTATAGATGGCCTAGATGATTAAAGACTATTGACAATAAAAATGAGAATGTCACCAAAATATGCAACAACAAAGAGAATGCATTCTCAATAGCTGAGGTCCACCTAAATTCTTCAACTTTGAGACACTCAGTGATAGGAGCCATAATGGCTAAACCATGAAAGTTTGGATTTCACCCATAGTTTTTGGAGTTGGCAAATCAACTATAGCATGTACCATTGATCGGTCAGCTCATACCCCCTCTGATGACACAATAAACCCCGAGAAAACAAGGCTTGAAGTAAGGAAACTGCATTTTTTTTTTTGCTTTGACAAACAATTTTTCCTAACGCAAGGTCTCTAGGACATGGTGTAGATGGCCTAGATGATTAAAGACTGTTGACACTAAAAATGAGAATGTCACCAAAATATGCAACAACAAAGAGAATGCATTCTCAATAGCTGAGGTCCACCTAAATTCTTCAACTTTGAGACACTCAGTGATAGGAGCCATAATGGCTAAACCATGAAAGTTTGGATTTCACCCATAGTTTTTGGAGTTGGCAAATCAACTATAATGTGTACCATTGATCGGTCAGCTCATACCCCCTCTGATGACACAATAAACCCCGAGAAAACAAGGCTTGAAGTAAGGAAACTGCATTTTTTTTTTTTGCTTTGACAAACAATTTTTCCTAACGCAAGGTCTCTAGGACCTGGTGTAGATTGTTGACACTAAAAATGAGAATGTCACCAAAATATGCAACAACAAAGTTTCCAATGTATGACCAAAGTACTTGCAATATGACACTCATGAAGGTGCTTGGTGCATTAAATAATCCAAACAACATGCCTAACAACTTATACAGTTCATCTCGTGTCTTAAATGTTGTTTTTCATTCATCTCCATCATGACTTCTTATTAATGGTACCTGCTTTTTAAATCAATTTTTTGAGAACACTCAACTCTTGCTAGCATAAACATATCATCCAATCTCTAAATGGGGAACGGGTACTTCATAGTAATATTGTTAATATCTCGAATATCCATGCACATCCTTTTTGTCCCTTTTTTTTTTGGAGTCAGTAACCTAGAAACTACAGATGGACTAACACTCACTTTTTTGCAACAATTCACTTGCCTCTGCAACTTGGCATGCTCAATAGGGTTTATGTGATAGGCCAGTAGATTTGACAGGCTGGCTTCTAAGATTTGGTCTATAGCATGTTGAACATTCCGATTTTGGTGCTAGTCCATACAGTTTTTCTGGCAGGATATCTTTAAACTCAGATATGAGTGGCGCTACCTCCTTTGAAATACTAGAAGGAATGGAAGATACTGGTTTTGGTTATCAAAGCAAAACAAAACCCCTCTTCGTAACAATGTTGCAAGCACCTTTTTACACGTCCAACTCATCGTGTGCTTTTGTTAGTAGGTAGTAAAACAATTTTATGGCTCTTAAACTAAAATGAATAAGTGTTATTGTGTCCATCATGAATGGCTCCCTGGTCAAACGAACAAGGCCACCCAAGGATAATATGACAAGCATTCATAGGAGCGACATCAGACCATACCTCATCTAGATAATTTGATCCCATAGAAATCCTTACCAAACATTAGTAGGTGATAGAAACTTTTCTGTTTTTAAATCAAGTCATCTAATATGGTTGTGTGCATTTCTCAGGTTTTAAACCTAAGGTGGAAACTCTCCTATAAAATTAGGTTCTCAAATGCACCACTTTATCGCAAACATACCTTTCACACTTACATTGAGTCTTGAAAATATTACTTTGCCGCCATGAAGAATATGTTTTGCCTTAAGTGTAGTCATAACATGACAAATTCACAAAAGATTGCTTATGCCATCACCTTCAAAATTTATAGTGTCATCTTGATCAAAACTTTCTTTAGATGAGTTACTCAAAGTTGTGGTCTTCATTTTCTTTAGAGTTTGAGGGTTCTCTTATAGTCTATGCAGAATGGGTTTTCTTATGAGAATTTGGATACTTAGAGGCTATGTGACCAAACTCTTGGCACCTGAAACAACAGATGGGTTGGTCAGTCTTATGAGTTTAAGACCGAGTGTTATAAGATGGACCAAAACGCTTGCTTTTAACTAGGGAAGGTAACATGAGTTCAGACTCAATAGGCTTTGAGGAGCTAGCTCCTCTGGTTGGAAGAGTAACTTAGGATGGTATGAGCTCTCGCAACACTTGGATTTCATGTTTTCTTTTATGTCCATTGCATGTTTGCTTGCATGATCTAGAGTATCTATTTTGGTACAATTAAAATAATAAAAAATAGAGGAATGAAAACCACATTCGTACCTGGTGACCTGTTGACGTTTCATCCTTCTCGTTTGAATAGGTTGAATCACTATGGTTCATAGTCTGCACATCCCGTTGCATATGCTCTATTGGAAGTGGCCCTAGGTGGGCCAGATCTATAGGGAGACCCGCCCCTTGGCACCTTTGTTGACGCCTTAGGAAGTGGTGCCTCCATGACAACACCTGAATGATATCGATGATATCAATCTGGGTTTGGGTTTTGGTCACAAAAGTGGTTTGATGTGGATATGGATAGCTCGATCCGAAAGTAGGGTAAAAGTCAAGGTAAAGTAAAGGTTTGGACATGGGTACATATTTGCAAACGAGGAGGGATTTGGGTGAAGATTCATGTAGGAATTTGGATAAGGGTTTGGATAGAAATTTGGACCCAATTGGTTTCGGATCAGGGTAGTTCATGAACTACTTATAGGACCTAGAGTAGATTGAATTGGATTCTGGATCGAGTTTTGTGGAACATAGGTTGAATTTGAACTTGATCTGGAATTAGTAAAATGATGGGTTTGGTTTTGACCTGGTCTAGTATGTAAAGCGGGTGGATTTTAGGTCCTATTAAGGACTAGGTTGGGCGTTGGCGTTGGTTGTGGACAAGGAAGTTTGGATGCGGTTCAAGGGATGACCTCCAAATCAGATCTTGTCAAAAAGGTGAAAAAAAAGGTTTGGACTAGGATTCGGACCCCTAAACCCAAGAATTGGGTGACGCGGACCCGAATCGAAGGCAAGTCCCGATTCCGTAAAAGGGACTGGCCCAAACCAGTGGGCGCATGGTTTCCTCCTTGCGCCTCAAATAGAGGTGGAAGGGTGACCCACCCATGATTTCGGTGGGTGGCGCCCGTCGGTGGGCGGCACACCCGTAGGCAGGGCTCTGTCTTCCGGTATCCTAGACCCGAAGCTCCAGCATCCTTGCGATGGATCCCAACAACCATGCCTCTACACCCCTTGCATCCATGGGTGGTTGGGATCTATATCAACAGGGCCATGGGAGACCTCCCCATGATGCATAGCTGAATGAAGCATCTCTCTGAAATTCATCCATCCTCCGTGCAATGGAGGCTTCTATTTCATCCACTTTTCTTGCAGCAGCAGAAAAATCTTGTCTGATACGAGCCATATCAGACTCATGTTTTATTAAGGTTTAATGTAAATGTTCTTCCACGTTTTCTCTTCTCTTTTCTGATTGTACGGTTTCCATTGCAGCATTTCTTTCTTTTCAGTTGTTGGTTTGTTGTCTTCTGCAACTTTCTTTCCTGTAGCTATAGTAAGTTCTTGTGTCTTTCCTTTCTCTTTTGCTGCCATCAACACGGCGAGAGAAAGATGGAAGCGCCAATGGAGCTACAACCTTGCTCATGATACCAACTGATACAAGCTGGTAAATTTTGAGTACAATGCAGAAAACGAAATTACAAAGTTGTTGAACTGCAAGAACTTTGGTACAAGTAAAAACAAGAAGGGAAGTTGATGCTTAAAACAAAAGGAAACAACACTCGAAGATAGCATTTATGATTCTTCGATTGCTTTCAAAAGGAGATCCTCACGCCCCTTATATTTGGACGAGGGATGGACCTTGGATTCGGACCCAAGCACATCAACTTCAATCCAAATGTATCCAAATCAAAATTTAAATACAAATAGGGGACCAAAAACAAAATATAACCCAAATTACAAGCCAAAATGTGGATCAAGCTGGTGAAGAACTATAAGCACGCCGTTGTCGTCCCTTGATCTGCCTCAAGGATCTACACAAAGGTGTTCCATCTCGACTGAGCACTAAATCTGTTGTAGATTCAACTGTCGGATCTCCTGGCCTGCATTAAAGTTCAGATGTAGGACTCGAGACGTGGGAACAGGACCATGCACATGACAGATTTGGTCCTGCTCTGCATCATAGCTCCAATCACATTCTACATGTTTACAACTGTTCATGACACATCCTTATGTCTGTGAGCATGTCTGTGGAGGGAGATTGAGGTACTGAACCAAGAAACTCTACTCTCCCCACTAATCATATCATAATAATGTGCATGTGGGTCGCATCAAGTGCTATGAGCACTGAATTTAAATACAAGATTCCATCTAAATACAAGATTCCATCTCAAGTGCATGTATTAAGTACACGATTCCATTTTCAAATGCATGTACTTTTGTGGATGTATACATATGTATGTGAAATAAAGTGTCTCCAAGGGTGTAGCATAGCTGGTAGCAGTGAAAGCCCGCACCATCAGTTTGATTTTGTGGCACTATGCCTATGTGCCAATGAGATACACAGAGAGAGGCACCTTCCCTCCTTCAAGCTTATGAAGAGAATGAGAAAACACGGCCATCAGCAAAAACCATACGGGAATTTTAGCTTATGAAGCACAACTGAATTGTACGCATAAGGGAGACATGAACTGAGGGGCATCTAAGTACCTGTTGAGCCTACAATCATACTGGTAAACATCTGCAGATATTTTGTTAGGGCCTTCATTTACAATGTAGCCTCCCATAACCAAAATCTTTGAGTTGAATGTCACTACTCCGAATGCAGCTTTGGCAGGACCAGGCATGGGAAGAAGAGTCTGTTGATGTCCACTGGATGTAAAGACTTCCCAATGGCTGCCTTTCCCTTCCTTGTCACTACATAAAAAATAAATCCGTTCTTCCAATTTTCTGGCATGCTTCCTTATAATGCTGAATTCATTACTCTGAACAACAGACCTCCATTTCTTGCACACGCATCCCACAACTGGGAAGTGATGCCACGCAACAAGAGCAAGACAGTATTTTGCAATGTCATCAGGTAAACCAGGTAAAATCGGCTTGTAGACTTCGATTTCGTGAGAATAAGATATGGTGGTCCTAAATAAGTTTGAGTCTTTCTGCTTCACTGCTACCAAGCACATTGTACAATCAATTCTTCTCTTCCCACTCATTCAATAAGTATGTTAGAATAGTGAAGTAACTTCTCTCATCTGGCCAGTTAAGTATGCTAGAATAGTGGAGAAGTAACTTCTCTAATCTGGCCAGTAAATAAGAAACCAAGTTAAGTGGGTCTAAAGACACTTCCAATAAGTATTGGAGAAATGATTCCCACACGACAATTGCAATTCAAAACTTCGACCCAGGAAAAAAGGCAGTCATATGGTTTCCTCATATCCATCACCAATATAAATCTGCAAGACTACGAAAATCCGACAGAATGGAGACTACCGTCGAAAGTTAATGGAATTCTTAACTTCTTTGACCATGGTTTCCAACCCACAGCAAGTGCTCTTAGAGAAGTCCCCACTTATTGATTGGCAGTTTCAGGCAGATGAGAAAACCATGTTTTTTCCAATCATTTCACCCTTTGTCTACTACAGAGTTGGAGAAAAAGAAGGAAATTCAGAGGACACAGAAGAAACAGGTATTTGATGTTATGATCTCATTATAAGGAATAGAATAAAAGGGCTTAAAATTTTCATAACTGAATGAACATGAAGTAGAAAAATCTTGCTAATCTGACAGTTGAATCCTACAAATTAAGCCTATAGAAGTGTCCCACATGCCGATATGTGCTAAATAGCAACTACAGCCTACAGATGAGAACCCAATAACTAACAAAACAGCAATTAATTAAGGAAGGCCAATAAATTATGAGGAAAAAAAAAAAAGAAAACTGCTAGAAAAGATGCACTCTTTTAACAGTATTAGTAGATGGACCCTTCCAATTAGAAGGAAAAGACTATCATAGTCAAGATTCCATATCTGAATAAGAAAAATGTTAAATCTTCTCTTTTGGCAGGTTGAGGAACTGAAGGGTGCAAGCAGAAAGAGAAACTGGTAAAGAAAGCACTTGTGTGGCAATAATGAATTCCATTAAATGACCCAGCAAAGGTAGAAAAATAAGGAGAAAACCTGACAAAGACACAAACAGCACTTCAAATTAAGATTCAGGGCCTTGCTTTTCGCTTTGAGTGTTGAAAAAAGCACAGACGTTAAAATCAATGATTCGAAACTTCAAACTTCTGCAAAAAATAACACTCTAGAAGGACCT
Organism: Nymphaea thermarum; assembly: GCA_011799765.1. Classification (NCBI taxonomy): domain Eukaryota; kingdom Viridiplantae; phylum Streptophyta; class Magnoliopsida; order Nymphaeales; family Nymphaeaceae; genus Nymphaea; species Nymphaea thermarum. The sequence goes on from JAANDH010001569.1 coordinate 19,729, forward strand.
CTAAAACTAGAAAAGCAACAAACAAGGTTTGTCATATTTGCTTTGCAGCTGATTAATGAAGTAAAAAGAGATTTAAAAAAGAAAACAGGTAAATTGCTTTTATTCCATTATCCAGCTCGCAACCATAAAAATTGCCAAGAAGCTGGAATAATAGTAGAGAAATGTTGCAGATTTGCAGTGAGGAAGCCTATATCAGAAAGCTAAACGGAAATATTCTTAAAATACAGTAAGAATGAAATTATGAAACATATGGGCTGTATAATGTAATCTTGCTAAATATGCAGTGTCCTGTCTGGCCTTTCATCTCAGCCTGTCTTGCAAACTGGTCTAATTCAGGTCCAATGGTGGAGCTAGAAATTTAAGGGCACAAATATGCAACTTTCTAGCTCAGAAGGACAGGACGGCCATCTCTATGTACATAATCATTTATGCAAGCAGGGGGGAAGCTTTTCCCCCCAGCTCAGGAGAAATTGCATCATCATGGCATAGCATCATCATGGCATATGCACAAAGAATACCAAAGGGTTGTATAGGGCAATTGCATAGTGCAGTGGTGATGATTTGGAATTTGGACTGTTCTGCATGAGCTAATGCACTTTCAAGCCCTACAGGCGGCCACTTTGTCAAAAAACCAAAGGTTAAGACCAAAGCTGGCCCCTCTATTTTCATTTAAATGGAGGTTACTCTTAGAGTTTATGTGGACATGCACAAAAACTATGCGTGTGCTTGGTACAAACTTGTTATTATACTGAATGAGAGTACACCAACAAACTTGCAGTTCCAATTACTCTTCAGATTGACAAGCAATGACCTGATACACTGCCTTGGGGCCGCACTTGTATATTCTTTTGGGACCATTGTAGCCAAGAAGTTTTTAAGAAAACAAATAAATAAATAGATGCATAAACCATTTTGCCATTCATACTGTGATTAACTTTGCTTTCTATACTGTTTATTTTAGACAAGAAAAAGGAATAAAAGGCAGAAGCCAAAATGACCCTTCTGCTGCTTCACACTGCTGCAATCCTATTCAAATAAAGGAACAGATAAAGGGCTGCAAACTATCAGAAAGTCCTGGACGATCGCGAGAGTCTAACAAGATGGCCTCCTTAAAAAATAAGGCGAGAGTCTAACAAGATCGCGAGAGTCTAACAAGATGGCGTTCTACACGTCACCTGTCCCGTTAACCCATCGAGATTACGAATGATGAAAAAACCGTGACGTGGACGCAAACAAGGTGGATGTAGACAGGCATTTCGTAGTTTTCCGCTGTTTTTGTATGTAAATTTTTCACGTATTCAATTGTCTTGGATCCGGCCAGATATAAAACAGAAAACACAAACAAATTCTAATAAAAAATAAATTTAAAACAAATTCTTTTACATATTTAAAGATTGGCAATTATCTAATGACATTGGGCTCCATTAAGGGCCATGTTATTTAAGGGCCCATGTTAAGTGACAAAGATTTAAAGAAAGATACCAAAGAGGCAAAAGCTTTTCACTATTTTCTCCTGTTTTTTAGGATTTAGAGCAGTTTTGGAAAAACTGAGTGAGGATGGATACACTAATCAACAAAAGTGGCACATTTATTGTTTGCAGTATAGAGGAGAAGCACTTATAAGAATCAAATTGAGAGTTTCACCAGTCTAACAATTCCACCAGCTATGTTACACTTTTCAAAGCGAGGTGTCTTACTAGGGTATGTTGAGTATTTCTAAGCTGCACAAGGGTATTATGATGATGTTAGATTGCAAGAATAGTGAAAATGATAAAAAAAAAATTAGTAGGAGTAATTGAACAAGAAATTCCAGGTAGTTGGGAAGAAATTGGTGTCTTCTCCGGTGCCCGTTCTTTGGATGTATTTTAAAAATTTTGAAATGTTCTGGAGAAACTGTGATCATAAAAGTTTTCAGTGTTTGGGTTGCAACCTGAACCACCTTATCATTTATTTGGACATCTTGCGTAGCTATTGGAAAAGTGGGAATATTTTACTCTTTTTAGTTGGCAGATTAAATTATTTAGTACAATTTCCTCTACAACCCAAGCTTTTGTCCTAATGTGAAAAAGCTCATATAAGAAATGTGAGGCTGCATTTGGGTCGAATTCAATTTGTTTTTTTACAAAAAAGTGCTCAACTTCTAGGTGATACAAGAAAGACGTAAAGCTTTTAAAACCTTTTTTACTTGACTGGCCTTTCTTTTCCCTACCAAACAGCTGAATGTGAGATAGAGATTTAAACAATGAGAACTATTTTTTGTTTGTTCCTTCAGAAGAACTATTTGGTTACTGCTTCAAAATCTAACTGCAGTTTTATAAAATTAGCATAGCAACGGAAGGAATGCTTACTGATGCATGATTGTCATAAGTGCTAACCAAATTATTGACATGAAAAAAACATCACTATTGACAATATTCATTGACGTTCTTCTCGTGTAACTGTTGACAACAATCATCACTCCGTTCCTTGCATCAGTACTGACGCTGTTTGATGCAAATAAAATTCGAACTCTGACTTATTTTCGGTAACATTTTTTCATAGTATTCCGAATGCTTGTTTTGCGACAAGTACGTATAAACTTAAACTACCAGCAGGACGAAGTTCTAATGGCATTCATTTACCAACGCCTTTTCCCTTTTCACTGACGTTTTTTTGCACTAGTGTGTACAGCGGAATTCTTGTAGGGGATCAGTGATGGATGATCAGGTTTTTTTACTTGCGGAGTGGTTTTCATATTCTCAAAAAAGCTTATGGTTGAAATAATAAGTGTTGTATTAATATATGGTTAACATAATAAATATCGCATCCATCTACACGCTTATACAAGTTGGGCATAAACAAAACCAATAAAAAATGAGCAAATAAAAAATAAATCTAGTAATAGAACTAAGTATGAGACACTTTCTTCTATGATACGAAAACATTGTGCGGTTGATGAGGCTTACAATACCTGATGAGATTTACATGCATGTTTAAATAAGAAATTGATTAAATATAAGCGGCCACTCTGGAAAATGTATCAGATTATCTGACAAGTATTGCTTAATTAAAATAAGTGTGACATCTCCATGACGACCTTTGTAGGCATTGAGCCGACTGTAGTTAGCAACAGTTCATCAGAATGTTATCAAAACAAAAGTATTAATTTAAAACTACTCAAAAATATATACTGTGGTCCATGTCACGTGTATTATTTCCTGGGTTATGAAATAAGCTAAAACCTTGAAAGCATAAAAGTATAATCTTAAGGGGTTTTACCTGAAAGCAGAGAATTTCTCGTAAGTAAACATTTGGAAAAATTGGAGCCTGCTCAACAAAATGCACCCAAACGATTTTATTGCTGCTCTCGTGATTTTAAGATCATCGCCCTTTCAACTTTTACTAAAAAAGTCCATTTGCTACCACAAACGGTGGACGTTTCTAAATTTATTTAAAAATATGATTTGGTAGATTATATAATGAACTTACCAATCGAAACATATTATATGGCAACTAGGTGAATGATAGGTTGTTAAAGCATGCAAATCTCTCTCTCTCCACTCCCTCGTCTCAAAACGTTGGGAAAGGAAAAACAAGGTGCTCATTTTGTTTGGTTCTCTTTAATTTCATTTTATTGAAATCATGTCCTCACCACAATCTTTCCTTTTCCATATTTGAGAGCTGTGGGCGTGTTGTCTGTTGCCTTATTATATGCCCACTTGCTGATTACTTATCATTATTTTTCTTTTCTCCTCTTTGTGGTTATCAAAGCTGCATTATTGATAAGTAGTGGCTGCCTTATTAATTCAGCCTTTCACTTTAAAATTTTGCTGTCTTAAATGACAATGACGTTTCACATTGTATTTAAATGACCAACCTTGATAATGGTGGAAACCTGGAATGTGGCCATGACTTGCGCCTCCAAGAGGTGTCTCCAAGTGGTACCTCTTCATTGCTGGGCCGAGAAGAGGAACCAAAGAGTCTATAAACATATTAATATTTTATTCGAACCAGGAACTATTCACTAATTTCTAAAGGCTTCCTAAAGCGAATGCCAGGAATATCAATTCACCACTATTTTATTTTTAGTCATTGATCGCTTTCTCTTGTTTGCAGTGAGTGACGTACCTGCAAGTTGCATGGCTGGTGGTCCGTGAAGCTCCTGGAAGATAATGAAATTCCGTCGAACAAGCTCTCTTTGTGCTGTGAGAAGGAAATATATAGCCTGAGTTTGGATAATGGAGTAGCTTAATTTAGTGCTCAATGTAGTTGTTAGCACTAAATAAACCTACTTAAGGGGGCTGTCAATGGACTACGTGTATTGACATGGGGCCGGGCTGATTTGATTGCATGGTTCAATAGAGCCGAGTTTAGATACCTAAGTCATTTAGTTAGGTGATTTTAAGTGTTGTCAATGACAGCGTAGCTAACGGCATGAATAGATAATGTAATAAGCTTGGCCCTAAGTTCCTATTCTGGCCTCCTAGAAACTTCAGTTCCAAATAGAAGAAAACATCTTCAAGATTCACATGAATCTTCAGTATGACACTAAACATGGGCTATTTCATTCTACCCTCTTATTGGATTCTAGGTTTGAATCATCTGAGGGTGATCTGGCTTCTGATTCACAGCTGACTTGGTAAAAAGAGTGCCTTGTAGTCGGACGTGGGCCTCACAACCGATTCAAGCAACCGAATCTCTCTTCCAAGCCTGATTGGTAAAGCACCAGTCAAATTTTGTTTTTGCCATTGTCTCATGTTAGTGACTCTGCTCACACAATCTGCCACCTCCTTCAGCCCACTAGCCATAATGAATATAGTGCACGTCCCGACATTGAGGGCTCCTCTTTCATGGCAATAAAGTCCCCAAGATAAGGGTTTCCGTGTCATGTCTGTTTATCGCGCTTTCTAACCCGGTTAATACACTTTTCCACAACTTATAATTGGTCAGTAAATGGAATCCAATCACTCACCAGCTCCTTCCTTCCTTTAATTTAAAAAAAAAAAAAAAATCTCCACAATCCACCATCTAGAAGCCGACCAGCCTTCCAGGACTTGAATATCAGACCATTATTTTAACAATATATTACCAACAAAATTTGGCTAATACCCAGAAATTCAGAAATATGAGGCCTAATTTTGAGTCTATTCCAAATGTAGGTCCTTACACACGGAAAAAAGCAAACAAAGTACAAGTTGGTAATACTTTTCTCTGCTCTAAAGAGGAAATGAAATCACAATTTTTAACTTGAAATGAAACTGCAAAATTTGTAAAACAAAGAAGAACATGTTGGCATTTTTCTTAACTGTTCCAAATGTGGAGCAGAGGAATTAGAGAGAAGATGTCCAAGCAAGTGGGCCTCTGTTCCAAAACAATATAAAAAAAAAATTGTCATTATTCACGCAAATTGGCAATATGAATTTGATATATTTCAATATGTCGGTGACATAGATCGTAAGCATCGTCTTTCTTCTGTAAAAGGGCGGAGAGATTCTTTTCCTTTTCTCATTGTAGGCAAAGCGACATATCTCACTGTTTGAATATCAACCCCAACTAACAAGCAATTAATGAAGGCCACATGTGCTTAAAAAATGCTATAATTCAAACGATCATATATATATATAGAAAGCCTTATGTTGCTACCAATGTCATCGACATTGCTGAATATATCCGGCGGCCTGGCAGTTTCTTCCAATTTTAAATGAACAAGTAGCTCTAGAATCTTGGGCTTCATCTTGTCATTACACCCAAAAAGTCAAGAGCTGTGAAGTCTATGACAGACTGCTGGTCCTTTTCTATAAGTTGAATTCCTACTCTATTTTTTCAAAATCATAGTCTAAATTCATTATTTCTCTCTTGGAGTTCTTTCCAAGTCATTACTGATCACTTGGAGATAATTGATTAAGTCCATTAAGTGTGATAGACAAATCAGTTCTAACTGGATGGTACCAGATGCATCCCCTTACAAGACATGCACACTTCTGACCTTAACCATGGTCAGCAGCTTACCGTAGTTATGTAGTCACGATAATGATCGGTTTATATTATTCAAGAAGTACCTAACAATACAAAATAAAAGAAAACGTTAATACAAAAATGGACTTTTTGTATTAAATACAAAAAAGTCTTTCTGAAAAAATAACTGAAAATTATACTATTAGGAAATTCTTTAAATATTTCAAATATATAAGCAAGGCCGATTCTGATAACACTGCTGTGGATCGATGCCACGCAATGACGCAAATGACCTTAAGCAGTCCTAATTTGCTTTCAAATATGAAGCACTGGACCATCTCATGAAAAGCAGAGAGGGTCCCTTCATCTAAAATATCAGTGTTGTCTTTCAATGTTGTCAATCTCCGTTTTAATATATATGGCGTATCGACCAATACCCATATGCGTATCGGGCTATTTTCATTAATTTCCGATTTTGAAATTTAAATGTTTTGTAATGTACATTGCTTAGTATGTCAAGATCAGTATTGACCAGAAACACTATGATTTGGCATGCATATTGATCTATGGAAGACTGATATTGACAACACTTCAGGTCTCAAAGTGCTGCCGTATGCTCAAGTCCAACAGTTTTGTAAAAGTTAAAACGAACACACAATTTTTTTAATGCCATTAAAAGATAACTACAAAACAAGCGGTGATTTCGGTGCATGTAGGACCTTCAGCTTTCAGAAAATGACATGTAGGAACTTTTTCTTTTTCTTTTTCACTCTTGCCTACCGAATGGAAGCACCTAGTTCAGGAGTCACATGGTTTTCTGAGACCCTGGTTTTGCAAGAAAAAAAAAAAGGGGGGGGGGTCAATGAGGTTCGCGTCATAAATTTACTGATTTTTTTTTTAAGAAGATGAGAAGGCCATTGAATGCAGGATATATCTAATTTGATTATTAAGGGTGTTGTTATGTCTATGCCACTAAACACAGTTCCATGCTCAATAGCAAAGAGGAGGAGCACATTTGAACACCCAAATGACCATTTTACCCTTCAGGTTTCAAAGACCAAATTTAAAGAACAAAGGTCATTTTTGAGAAAAAGAAACCATTTTTATACCGATTTACCCTTCATCACGAGGTTTCAAAGACCAAATTTCAAGAACAAAGGCCATTTTTGAGATAAAGAAACAATTTTTATACCGATATTGAGCACCCATAGCTAGATCTCCTAGGTCGTCCTGGCTATAATTTACCATTTTGTACCTAAATCATGCCATTTGGACCTGAAAAGTAGGGATTTTTCACAAGTTTTATAAAAATTGTCTAACATTTGAGCAACTAGGTTATTTCTCAACTTTAAGTTACCCTAGAAGTCACCAAAGTCAACTCACTAGAGTTACCCTGAAGCCAGCTTACCTATAGCACAACTTAACTCTTGCAACTCAAAACTGTGATCTTTCGTTCAACCAAGTTCACCTTAATGGAGAGAAGGTTTTGTTTCACTTACTTTAAACCACTCAGCCCAAGTTACACTCATAAACTAACCTGCACATTGCTACTGGCCTTTCTCTTTCTGTTATCACCTCAAGTTTTTCAAACAAAAAAAAAAGAGACTATATTTTATTATTCAGATTTAAATCCTGGACCTGGAACGAGTTAACAACTATTTGACTCATGTCTTTTTACCCAAACATAAATTCAAAACTCAACCCTAGACGCGAGATTTAAATCCAGAACCCTTTTTTTTTATTAAAATTGTGCTAACAGGTCTGGTCTAAACCCAGACCCAACTTGTTAACTTTTGTATCACCCAGTTTTGTGTGACCCGGAATGGAACGGCCATAGTAGTCTACCGAACCGATTCGACCCCCGCCCACAAGGAGAGGAAGTGCACAGCAGCCTCCGACCACCGTCGCTGCTGTTTCTAGCGACTGCATGAGAATCCAGTGGCGACCACTAGGCGGCAGTGAGGTTTCCTGACGGAAGGAGTGAATGACCAGCAAGCTGCAGGCCTCACCCTGTCCAACGGCCTCTCCCAGCGAGCTGAGTTCCAACGCAGCACAGCTGGAGCTCGGTGGCATCAAGGCAAGCGACAGAGCGGTAGGCGTGCAGCTTTCCTCAAGCGTCCGATTCCGGCGAGCAACACCAAGGGACCTGTGAAGCTGGTATCCGTGGGTGTGCTTTCCCCCTCTGACGGCATCAACCAACCATCGCTGAACGGGCGGAGTCTCAACGACACAGCTGCAAGCGGGAGGCAACCAGCGATTGAGTCCACGGCACGCCATCAGCAACAGGGCGACGGGCGAGGGAATGCAGGCGAGCGGCATTGAAGGTTTCCGATGAACAGCATGGGTGACGGGCGAGCAGGCTTTGCAGGCAAGAAGCAGCAGCCGGCGACCTGCGGGCAGCCATGTGAATTTCCAACAAAGGTGTAGACGATCGACAGTCAGAGCAGCCATCATTCGGTTGGGCGGCTTCCTTTTTTCTCCAACGGACAGCAGCATGCGAGCGTCTCTCCTCCTCTATTTAAACCCTCAATCGACGAAGAAATTAAAGTAAGCTTATCATCTTGAAAAACTAAGGATCACTGAGCAACCGCCGGTAGATTTTGAGCACGGATCGACGAAGAATTAGCTCAAAACAGTCCCTGTTTCATAGCAAAATAGAGTATCCTGACAACTCTATTCAAGTCAGCGCCATGGTTTCCACCGTTAACCAAACACCTCCAAAGTAATAAGGTAGAGTCCCCAGCATATGACGATTAACACCTCCAAAGTAATAAGGTAGAGTCCCCAGCATATGACGATTCTAACGCATTACTGTTCGACTGAAGAAGTGGCCAGAGTCTGCCGGAGTAGCAAGTTTTCATGCTGCCTATTTCTGTGACTATTGTCTCTGCTATAGCTCTGTTCAAAAAACCATATCTTCAGATCCCAATGTCAAATAATTGCAAGAGTAGGCTCTTCATCTTCCTGACTCATGCATGGTTTCAATCATCCACAAAACATGTAAATCCAAGCAAAGAGCAGAAATCTGTAGAGGTGTGAAACTGCCCGTCTTTCGGTAGGTTCAGTCTGCAAAATCTGCGACAGCCGCATGAACAGTCCCTGTTGCACGGCCACTACCGCCCATGTCTGACGCAGATTCACTTTTTTGATGGTTCCTTGGCATACCCGACATCCCCACGAATAAAAAACGAGCCCAGATGCGTCTAATTCTGACATTTGAATCAACCGCAACAGTTCGTGGAAGCAGCACTTGACCTGCAGCTGTCTCGGGCGAGAACCAGAGCTGAATCATTTCAGCATCTTCTACTGACCAATCCTCTCTATTGGTCTGTCTAGTAACCAAATATACCTCTTTCCTACTGATTTGTTCTCCGTTGAAGAACATTGACTGTTGTCTTCTTGATCGCACGATTGAGCGGAAGAGAAGCTGAACTTATGGGTTACCCTGCTACTTCTCAAGGCGTTGCTTTTTCGGCAATATCCCTAGTCATCCGTAACCGCTCTAAGATCTTCCGAAGTAAAAATTTTTCTTCTAAATCATTCTTATTAGAGGTATATGACTAATATTTTATTCTATTTCTTTCCCTTATTTTGTCTCTTCTTCATCTCTCTATGGCCATATGAGATAGCTCTCAAATCTCTTTTTTTTTAGTCAAGAAGCTATGCTCCGAGAGCATAAGGACATGATATGATATATGATTAAAACATATTCCCTCCTTTGTTTGAATGTTGCTTTGTTTTGAGATATTGTTCATGCATAGTCGATTAATTTTTTCTATTTATATGTGAATGCATGGTGAGAATGAAGGTGTGGTTTGGGATTTTCCCTTTACTTTTATGTTAATTTTTGAGGTTGGGATTTGTTCAATCGGGAAAACCATCTGATTATGTACATGTTAATAATTTCTTTCTTAATCACCTGATTAGGAACCCTAATGAGTGTGTTGCTTCTTATTTTATGTGTGATTGATTTTCTTCCATACTCAATGGTGGAAGAAATATATTCTCTTGCAACAAATGAAATTATTGTGTTTTAGGTTCATATATACAAATAATTGAAATCATGTTTTTCAAAAGATTTTTGAAAACAAGAACCTTCTCTAATGAGGCTTTGTAAACTTAGCTTAGACTCTTTCATGTAGGGCTGCACACGAGCCGAGCCGAGCCCGAACTTGGCCAGCTCGAGCTCGACTCAACTACACAAAGTCAAGCTCGACTCGACTACACAAAGTCAAGCTCGACTCGATTAACCCATTTAACTCATTAACTTGTTTAGCATTAACTCATTTAACTTTAACACGTTTAGCTCGTTTAGGCACTAACTCGTCTAGCTCGTTTAGGCATTTACTTGTTTAGCTCATTTTGGCATTTAAATCCTTTAACTCGTTTGAACATCTAACTTGTATCAGTTAAAGGAAATTAATGGAAGTTAAATGAGAACTAATAGCTCTACCTTCTATGAGAGATAATGCTGAAGCATGTCTTCTTCATCATCATCTGCGATATAAGAATGCACGTCTTCTTCATCATCATCCGCAAATATAAGAATGTTGTTACAAAGACCATAAACAAAACTTATTTTACAAAGACCATCAATAAAGAGTCCATCAGATGAATGCCAAATAATATTAAAAACAAAGTCGCTCCAATTTTAGTTTGAGTAACTGTTGTAACCTTATCTAATTGATGAAAAGAAGCAGCATAACACTTGAAACATGACTACAAAAATACCACACACCATGAGAAACGAGGTTCAGTTATAGCTGCAACAAGATTCTGATTCTCCATCACACTCGTAGGTACCCATGAAATATGTGATTCTTTAAATCCACAAGATCGGAGAAATCCACCCAGCTGCATATTGATGGAATCAAATCTTTCTTTAGAATATCCTACAAAATCCATCTTATTAACAACAACAACCAGCTGTTTAACACCAAAACTTCAGATAAGTTGTGCATAGGGCTGCACACGAGCCGAGTCGAGCTCGCCCAGCTCGAACTCGACTCGGCTCAAAGAGCTCGAGCTCGACTCGAACTCGAGTCGAGCTCCCTGACGCAAGCTCGAGCTCGACTCGATTATACAGAGTCGAGCTCGAGCTCGACTCGCCTAACTCGTTTACTAGTGACACCTTTGAATAAGGGCAAAAAACAAACAATGTTTCTCTGTACGCAATCACAAATGCATAAAAAAGGGAAAGCTGCACATTTTACTTTCTTTTTCATTGAGAGAAAGCTCCTCTGTACACATCACAGATGCATAAAGAACATCAACAAATGTTGTTCGTTACAGTTTCATCTCACCATTTTACACGAAAGCAACCTCTGTACGCATCACAAACTTACAATACATTCTTTGAAAGGATTTCTCGTTACAGTTTCATCTCACCATCAACAAATGCAAAAAAACATCTCCCCTCTACACCCACATAAACAAGTGAACAGAAAGAGATAAAAGTTGAACAAAACAAAAGCCAACAAGGCACAAATGAAGCTCCATAGAGGCACACAATCAACAACAGAAACTAAGAGAAGATTGCCCACATGGGCAGGTGGAAAGAAGGAAAAAGAAGGTGATCAGAGTGGAAAGGGAGCATACCCTCATTTCCTTATTACCCAACACAACATCAAAGAGCCTCCGTATCACATTGCCCATCGCCTCAAAGATTGCCTTGCGCTCCCAATCTCTTGACACAGGTTTCCCAAACGGGAGCTTGCAGAGAGGGGCGAGGGAAAGCGGGGAGCAAATGGCCGTCAGTCTCGTAGAAATGAGAGAGATAGAGGGAGAAGTCGAAATGAAAAGTTAAAAATGAAAACAAAATACACCAAAGGTTTTAACCTAAATCATGAACCGGTTTTGGTGGCTTGGTGAACCAGTTCGTATAATTAAGTGAAACGATTTTCAATAATCGAGCCGAGCAGAGCATAAACGAGTTGAGTTCTTACAACTCGAACTCGACTCATTTAATGTTTCGAGTATAAGTTTAAACTCGAGCTTGACTCGTTTATAAACGAGTTGAGCTCAAGTCGAGTTTTTCCGAGTGGGTTCGAGTCGAGCCCGAGTTGGCTCGACTCGTTGTGCAGCCCTAGTTGTGCATGCTCCTTTGTCTGTCCCCCAACTCCATTTAAACCCATACCGGCCTCAAAAGGACCAATAGATGCATCGACAACAAGTATCACAACATCTGCTTGTGTAGCACCAGATATCATACTTGCAACAAAATCTTTATGTCCCGGTGAATCAAGCATAACAACTTGAAATTTCCTTGATTCAAAACGAGCAACTGAAACAACCATAGTTATTCCTCTTTCCTTTTCCTCAAGGCTTTCATCTAAAGCGATTAGGTTGAAGTGCAATAGCACTTATTAAGCAAATATAAACATATTAATAAATTATTACACTTGTTGTTTAGTTTCCTTCTCATACTTGTGCATATCCTTCTAAGAGATCCACCCCAAAACTGTCAACGTTGATTTGCCAGAATCAACGTGGCCAACCTACACATGGTAATGAAAGTAAATAAATCAAACTGCTCAACCTTTCATAATTCTAGTAAAATTTACAAGTATCTTTTTTGCACTCAACCAGAACTGGAGAAAACCTTACAATAGCAAGAAATAGCTGAGACAAGCCCCCACATTTTTTATCACGAAGCATCCACGTCTCTGGTTTGTATGCATCTAATGGAGCAAACAAATTTCTTGATTAAGAAGAACACATATTGAAGCAAAACCAGATTGGTCACTAATTGACAACTACAACTTGTCAATAATCATTTAATACGTGAAATAATAAATAACTACTGTGCATGCAATAGAAAATCCAGAAATTAACGAACCCAACAGGCAAGAATGTGCAATGCATATCAAGAAAGCTCAGCCAAAAAACAAAAAAAAAAAAAAACCAAAATCGGTGAGATGTTTGAGACATTTTCCTGTTGCTTGCCAAACAAACTCTCAGATAAACAGAAAGAAACTCTGGAAAAGGGAGAGTATGCCCAGAAAATACTATTGATTAGCAAAACCTGAACAGATTAACTTGGAGAAAGGGTAGGGGAAAGGTTAGGAAGAAAAGAGAGGGTAAGCGGGAAGAGAGCAGACAGGAAGAAAGAGAGGTTGTAGAAAACTAAGGAAAAACGGAATAGTGAAAATGTGAAGACGCCGAAGAGGGAAAAGTTTTTACCCTAAACTGGTGAACCGGTTTCGCGAACCGGTTTATCCAATTCATTATATAACGAGTCGAGTTCTTGCAACTCGAACTCAACTTGTTTATTGTTTCGAGTTTAACTTTCAGCTCGAACTCGACTCGTTTGTAAATGAGTCGAGCTCGACTCGAGCTTTTTCGAGCGAGTTCGAGTTGAGCCCGAGTTGGCTCGACTCGTTGTGCAGCCCTACTTGCACGAGCCCAAGCTCATATCCGGCCTACATCAAACTTAAAGTCGAATATTTTAAGTTATTTCTTGATTTTCAATTTCATGAAGACACATATGTACATACATGTTATATACATATATTTGCACATGATGATTTTCTTCATTCTTCTCTTTCTATGTTTTCATATTTTATTTTACAAATTTTTATATATACATAAATGTGTTTTATTTTCTTTCTTTAGAATTTTTTATTTCTGTTTTCAAGCCAAATGTCTTCTCCTACAATTTTTTTTTGTATATATACATATGTGTGTGTTTGTATATATATATATATATATTCTATTTTTCTTCCTCTAAAATATCGCTTTCTCTTCAAATCAATATCTTTTTTTATAAACTTTTATACATGTGTACATGAGATAGTATGTACACGTATATGTACATCTTTTTTTTTTCTTTCTTTTTCTTTTAAGAACTTCTTTTCCTCTCTATTTAAGTTAAGACATCAGTTTCAAAAGCTTATACATATATGTATGTATGTACATATGTATGAAGATACTTACATTCGTCTTTTTTAAAATCTTTCATTTAGTGATCATTGAAATTTCTTTCTCTTTGTCTTTCTTTTTTTGGGAGTATTTTATCTTTTTATATTCTTTTGGACATTTTTCTCCCAAGATTATTTTATTTACCGACTTCATCAAGACCAAAATTCAAGTAACAACTCAATATTGGAATCATACTTTATGGTCTACAACTCCGATCCATTTTCAAAATTTTTTTTTATAAAATATTTATGATAATTTTCAAAACAAAAATCTTATATGTATGTTATGGTAGAAATATTTTTAAATGAATGTTACGGTGTGAATCAATTATTCTTTCATATAGGATCACTGCATTTATGCCTTCACACACACTTAATATCACTTATGATCACTAGCACACCTCTCGAAATAACTTATGCAAAATGAGACACAACTCTAACTAGGTAGAACCAAATTAGAGCAAAATTTCAAACATACTTAAACTCTTAAGAGAACATTAAAGTGACTTCAAAAGAGATCTCCAAAGTTTTCCAAATATTTATAAAGATTTTTCAATTCAAAATTTATCAAATCAAAATGTTTTCCCCTCTCAAAAGATTCTTCAAAACTTTCTCAAAATTTGAAACATCAAATCTTCAACATTTTTTCAAGCACTACACTGCATATAGAATAATAAAGATGTTTAAGTCAAAACGAAATGCATTAACGATAACTATAGCCTTTTTTTAGTCTTTTTTGACATATGTCCTTGGATTGATTATCCTCTGTAAAGGCGCCAAGAACGGTTGATCCTTCTAATGATGGGCGATCTCTTTTTCTCTCATTTTTAAAACAAAACCTCATTTTTGGAGCAGTCCAAAACTAAAAAATTTTTGGGATGCAAACACTCTCCTGTTTTTAGGGGTCTGAATGGAATTTTAGTTCAACCCAAAAAAGTGAGTTATGACTGAGCTAAGATTATATTTATCATATATAAATCAAGATTCCTTTAGTTCAGTTTGAGTTCTTTGATCCCACTTTGAGTTAGATTCAGTTTCAAGGACTTTTTCTCTTTTGTTTTTAGGTGTTTGAGATGAATTTAAGTTCAACCTAATAGAGTGAGCTAAACCCAAATTAAGATTATGTTTATCATATAAAATCATGTTTCTTTAAGTTTGGTTTTAGTTCGTGCATCTCAGTTTGAGTTCAATACATTTCCAAGTGCTTTTCCACGCCTGTTTTCAAGGGGTTTTAGTTAAATTTGAGCTCAACCTGAGAGTGNATGAACCTAAGTTAAGTTTTCATATACATGTCATGGATCTGGTGTGCCTAAATCCAGACTCAACCTACCCCAATGTCTCGTTAAAATTGGATTTTCCAAAGACAACACCTAACTTGAGCCTAGTTGTGCCCCCACCTAGGTCTAGACCTAGTTTTTCAAAAACTGAACCTAATCTAGGTCCAGTCCATGTCATGCAACTTTAACCCACCTTACGCAGCTCGAGCTAGGCCCAGTCTATGTTATATTTAGATCTATGTTTCATATTTATGTTCCAGATCATATTTCCAAGTCTTATTTCTTTATTTGGCTCTCGTATACAAGTCCTTGATTTGAGATATATCTTTATATATCGAAATCCATTACTCTCCATTTCAAATCCTAGACATCAAATCATAATCCAAATCCTGATACCATATCTGGATCCATCTACTAGAATTGCCCTTGGATATAGGCTCGGATTTGGGTCTCAATATCAAACCTAGATCTAGGATCTACGTGTGAGCTTAATGCACATTATATCAAAAAACATGCATCGTGGTCTTCTAACTCCAAATCCATCAAATGAGTTTAGTATATGGCTTTTGAATTTTGAGAGGAGAGAGAAAGCTAAAAAGTTTAATCATGTATCACGATTCCCAAGGGCCTTTTGCTACTTCTCACCTACAAATAGGACCCTCCTCCTCCTCCTCTTTGAGACACATAATATAAGAGCTACCTTGAGAGCCCTATAATTCCAGAAAAAATTTAGTTGTGACTCACGAAAAAGTTTAAGCTCAAGCAAGTTAAATTTTAGAATCTAGGTCTAAGACTTCGTTCGGGCTGCATTTGCACTTAGCTTAAACCCGACCAGGCTCAATGTGGAGGTTGTGGGAGTAGGCTCAGTTAGGGTCCCAGCTTCAAGTAATTTTTCTTTTCCTTCTTTCAATTTTTTATTTGTAATTTAGTGATTTTCTCTATGCATGTTTAGTTTAATGTTATTTTTGTTTTTTGGATGTTTAGCTTAGTTTATTTTTCTTAGTTGCTTTAATAAAATTGTAGTTTGGCATGATTATTCTCTAGATTGGATTTATTTTAATGTCTTTATGGTAGGGATATGGGTCAAGTGTTGCCTCTCTCTTCCTCTCTCTTTCTTTTCAATTCCATGCTTTTGTTTACCTAGTTTTACTTAAAGCACCATATAGAATATAGTCTTTTTTTATACTTTCTTTGGCCATGAATTGCGCATATGTCTTCGTATGCATTGAATCACCTTGCACCCACATGCACCCTTGTCTGAAACTAGGTCAGGTTAATGTGAAAACCTGAATCCGGTTTGACTTTTACACAACAACCATTTCAAAATCATACTTTTCCAAAATATTTTCAAAAATCAAATTATTTAAATTATTTAAAAAAACAATAGGTCATTTGGGCATGGAGTCCAAACCTAGCTCAGTTCTCTAAGACCTAGTTCGGTCTTAGAGTCTACTTTGTATGCATGTAGTCCCATGACCTAGGTCTAGTCAAATTTCTTTAAATATTCATTTATATTAAATGGATGAAGTTTATATCATATATTGCATGGTTTGACTAAGATCAAATGCACTTATTACAGTCAAACTAGTCCCAAGTAGCTTCAAATCCAGCATTAGGCAAGACTGAACCATTCATTTTGATCAACTTACTCCTAGCACATTTGGATCTTGGATCTCAATTCAAAGCATTGGATTCAAGTCATAAACCTTTATGTTGATGTAAACTATGACCTTAAGCCAAGTCTAATATACTTGGATTTGGATCCCAACTATTCAATTATGGATTTTGAATCCTAGATAATGTATATTGGTTTTTGGATCTCAAACTTTAGATCATGAATATTAGATTTGGATCTTAAATCTTAGATTTTGGGTCTTAGATCTCAGCTCTTGGATTGTGAATTTCAGATTTTGAATGTTAGAGCTTGATCTCAAACGTTACATTGATTTGGTCTCAAATCCAAAATTTTGGATCTTGGATTTGGACTTTGAAATTTGAATCAAATGAGCTTTGGATTATGGATCTTAGTTCAATACTCACATAATTAGGCTCAAGATAGGATTTCAAACCATATGAATCGAAAGATTTAGATATATTCACCTTAGAATTTGGTTTTTATGATATCAAGTTACACGTGTCTCAATCACATTGAATGGTATCTTGACTTCTATAACATCTATGTTTTCAAGTTTAGAATAAGAATAATGTAAAATCTCATAAATCGTGATTAAAATTCTTGGATTCAGATCCAGTTTTCTTCTATAGGTCCACATCCCTTAACTGACCCTAATAGAGACCAGACTCTAGGACTATATGACCTAGTTTTTGCATGCATCAAATTAGATGGAAAACATTAATTTTCATTGGTCTATGATAATATGGACTTGAACAGACATCAAGATTTAACTCTTCTAGTTCATGAGTCTATTTCTAAGATCTAGGGCATGTTTAATTTTTATATGTTTTGATTTAGACTTAGGAAGTGGAACATTTTATTCTCATCCTTTGTCTGATTACCACTGTTAAATGTGCCAGGAATGGTCAAGCCTCGTACTCACAAGTCAGGTCCCGTTTCTTGCACAAGGAATGGAGGTGAGTATAGGTAAACAAGTTCAATTTAATATAGTCTACATGTAAAATTAAAAAAGCTTTACCTATAAACAAGAGCTCAAAGCCGAATTGCAGAAGAGATGTGCTCAACTATTTTGTTCACCCTTAGGAAATTTCAAGAATGAAATTTTCTTAAGGGGCACATAAATGTAGCATCCCATATAGCAGGTGCTCAGAATTTCTTCATTTTCTTAGTGCGACTTTTACGTTTTTTATAGGTGTGTATACTACGTTCTAATGTCTTGGAGTCATCACACAAAATTATTGACTAAGAAATTTAGCTATAAGTCAACTAGAAGATTAGTAATCTAGTCAGGTGATTAGTATTATTAGCATGTAGTTGATGATTGTTTAATCAATAATTAACCTTAACTAATTGACTTTAATTAATCAAGTGACTAATCCTTAATGATAGTACAAATTATTTTGAGGTTAAATGAAATTTTCTTAAAAAATTTAGTTTTTTCTTTAGAAAAAAAGTTGTAAAATGGTGAGCCAAGCAACTCGACCCCCAGACCTTTTGAACATTCAGAGAAAGAGAGAGACAATGAAAAAGAGAGAAGAAAAGAGAAAGAAGAGAGGAAGAAGAGATGAGAAGAGAAAGAAAAGCCACCAGCATAGCCAGGGAGATTGTTCGTCCAAGTTATGTGAGTCAAGCACATAATAGAACTAGGAAGAAGTGCTGATAGTGCATTCCTCAAGGTTTTACGATTGGCAATTTGTGTATTATTAAATTCAGATCACAACATGCATGGCTTTGTGCCAAATTCTAAGATTGGCACCTATTTCGTGCTCTATGGGTTGGCATATTCCCTTGGGGAAAAAGGGCTCATTTTCGGCATTTTCATGAAGCCTCAAACCCTCAGTTTTCCCCAGGGTCCCTCTTGGGTCAGTTTGGTGTGTACTTTCACATCAAATTTTACAATTATCAAATATTTTTTGTGTTCTATGCATTTGCATATTTAACTTTGAAAGAAACAACTCAGTTTGGGCATTTTTATGAAGTCCCAAACCCCTAGTTTTTCCTAGGGCCCTTTTGCAATCAATTTGACATGTGGTGGAGTGCACCATGACCTACTCAATGGTCTGGGTTAAAGAGCATGGATGGATTTCATCTTATTTGGCTTGAATTGGCCATGGCCGATGGCTTGCCCTGACTGAACAGTGTTGGTCAGCCATGGCCTGGCCATGGCGAGCTTAGTTCGACCATAGCTTAGTGGTCATTGGTTTGACTTATTTTGCTTATTTATATGCGCACACATGCATACTTGAAATATGTTTGCTCCATTGTTTTGTATGCTGCCACCCATCAGATGTGCATTTTGATTTCTGTGTCATCACCTATGAGTTAGTAGATACATGTGAATGGGCAACCGTATGTGAGCATTGATCGCATTAATGGATGTAGTTTAGTCCTGAGACTCGTTGTCAGAAGGCACTATTTTGACTCCTATTTTCATAGCCTATGAGCTAGATCATAGCATGAGCCAAATATCATGATATGCACACGTTTATCAGTCTTTCTATACGCTTGCACCCACTAATGTGTGACGATTTGATGTGAAGATCACGGACACTGTGCCCATGTTAATCATGTGACGAGACCTCCTTGAGAGGAGTTGTATTATGAATGGGATGCTGACAGACTAGAGTTGGACCAGTGCTTGAGTGAATGTGATTTTAGGTTTGTGCATTTTGTGATGATTTTGTAGGGGGATTATGTTATGCACTTCCTAGTGTATTTTATTGAACATTGTGATATGAGCCTATGTGGCAAGTGGATATTAAGTTTTGAGTCAGAGCATAGGATGGATGTAGTGTATTGGCCAAATGCCAGCTTATTGTGAGCGAACATTACTGATTGCATGCTACTCGAGCCCACTGCAAAAGGGGTTAGGTGGGTGCAGAGGCCCCGATTTTGAGAGCAGACTTATCGAGAACACACCATTGTGAAGGGCAACTGACGAGGAGCTTGTCCCTATGTAAAGGTCGGGAATCCATCCACTGCGGCAACATTGATAACTGAGCTCAGCGTAGATTGGAATCGCAACTGGGGCTACCACGTACTCTTTTGTTCTCAGTGACTTGGTTTATGTGTAATGTAATCTGCACAATAGCCTTGTCTACATCCTAGTGGGGAATGCTTTGTGGATTAGTGTCCATGACTTATGTATATGGGTATATATCCAGTTGTTGCATTATGTTATTTATGATTATTACTTTGTTAAGCAGATGGACTATATTGTGTGTTGACACATGTTATTTGTGTCTTATGGTTTGCTTGGATTGTGCATTATAGGCTCCAGGTAGCTCATACTCAGAGTTTATCTCTGATGTGTTGATGTCCGTTTTCAGGTATTTGCTCAGTAAAAGGTAGTGTTTCTCAATGATGACGGAGTTAAAATAAAGGGTGATTACTTGGCACCTTGATTTTTGTCATTCTTGCCATAATTTTTTATTTTAGACTCAGTAAAAAGGTTAAGGACCTTTCTTACCTGACTTCTTTCATTGTTCTCCACATGTTCTCTCTCCTCAGGTTTTCTTGATCCAACTGTGAACTTCCATGACATGAACCTTGAATTTCGTGGGATTCCGGCCATCTCCGGCATCCACGGGGTCTGGCAACATCTGATTACTGGTGGTTTCAAATGACCGGCATGTCACCATGGTAGGAGGGTGAGACCGCCTCATGGTGACGTCCTCTCGCTGGCATGGTGGCCAGCCGAGCAGAGATGTTCTCTACTTTTTTTTGTCTTTTTTTTTCTTTCACTAATTTAGTAAACAATCTTCTTTTACAAATTAGGCATTTTTTACCTCCTAGCCATAGAAAAGCAGTAAATTTGACCGATAGCAAATTGTGCCCTCAACGGTCTTCCTCCTGAGCAAGACAGAAACCAAATCTACTCAATTAAGAATGGTATTATTCATGCTTCACAAAGCTAGTGAGACTATATTGACCATGGGTTCAAGATACTAGTCTCACACACCAAAACAGTGAAGCTTCTTGTTTCCTTCCTTTTCCTTCTTTAATTATTAGCATACAAGAGAGGCCAACTTTGTCTATAGTTTAATCAGCCTCAGCTGAATAGAGTCGGATCAATGGTGTCATGAATCATGATGCCTGCTTTCACTGTTTTTCCCATTTTTTTAATACTTTTTTTTAATGCTAATCTATATTGTCTTGTCTTTTCTTTTTTTTGAACTTTTTAGACAAAGATCATGTATGCATGTTTGGTTGGCATCTGCTATATCTAACATACATAACTAGCATATATCTAAACTGCATAGTCTTGTGCTGCTCAAAGGCAAACTCTGCTGCAGAGGAACATGGCAAACTTTGTTGCTTTTTGTTAATTTGGAAGGTCAAAAGGATACTACTTCTTGTTAATTTATTTCATCTTAAAAAAACTCACAAAATTTTTCATTTCTTTTATGTGTTATGAGAAATTTATGTGATCGCCTTCTTGACGGAAAGTTTGAGCATGTTTAAGTAACATTTGGCTTGTAGTTTGTCATGCGAACTCAATTTTTTTTTAGCAAATCAAAATAAATATTTAAGTTCATCAAAGTTTTATTGCTGATATTGCCAACTCAAACACGATTTTTATGTTGATGGACCATTGAACCCTTTCAAATAAAATATATATATATATATATATGTGTGTGTGTGTGTGTGTGTGTGTGTGTGTGTGTGTGTGTTCACACACACACGCAATTGGGGATGGTTAGAGATTGTCCTTGGTGAACCCACACTCAATTAGATGAGGTGAGATTTTGAACCCTTTCATGTTTGGCTGTCATATGTTTGGATTCATGAAGTATGTCTTACTAGCTTCAGCAAACCTTTGTTAGAATCTAAGCTACGAAAGATCGAAAGGGGATTTTTCATCTTCATCTATTTTTTGTAATCTAACTAGCTCTTAGTATTGCCCTTTTCTTGTTGCAGTTCAAGTTAGATAGGTTGCTTTTTAAGATGTAGAGGCAATGAGATTTGCTAGTGTAGTTGAAGCCCCAAGTGTGAATGCATCGTTATGTGAAGACTTTTATTGACTCTTCTTGAGGTAAATGTCTTATGCTATTGTAGTATTAATTGGTTGCTTGTATTTGAGTTATTGCTAGTCTCATTAGTATTAACATGCACTTTATTTGCATATAAATTTTAGGACAACTTCTCAATTTCATTGACTTGTTATATTTTCAAAATTTTAGCCAACAATTCATGGAAGTATATAATGTTGTGAAGCAATGTTGTAAAAGGTGATAAGGCGAGGCGAGGTGTTGAGCCCCTCATGAGGCGTGGCAAGGTGAGGCATTAATTGAAGTGTAAGCTTCAAAGACAAATTTGTGAATTATGTAATATTTATAAAAGTAGCAACGAAACTGAAAAAAAATGACTATGACACTAAGCATATCAAGAAAGAACAATATACAACATATGCAAACCACAATAATTTGTAAATCCAAACAAACACAATGTTATAACATACATAGTACAAAGAGTGCTTGCATAATTGGCGCATAGCATGACCTGTTCTAAACAATTAAATGTCATAGAACTATCTTTGAAAAACAAATAACCAAAACTAGGAAAACCAAGCTTCAGATAATAATATCAATGAAGAGAATAAGTAAACAATAAGTATTGTTGAATAATAATATAAGCATATTGAAATATGTACATGTACAAAAATGCTAAGAAAGTAACTAATTTGTGTAATTATCAAGTGATATTTAACAAAGTTCAAATAACTTTTGTAGGCAATTGGTCAATTGTATCTTCATCATTGTCTTATTCTTTAATGGATGACAGTTTATCGTCATTTGAACCATCCAAATATTGAATAAGTTCATCTTCCTCATCATCAAAACTCTCATGTTCTAAATCTTCTACTATTGTTTTACCTTCATATAAAAACACTAACACATAACAAAATGCAACAATTAGTAAAGAAAAAGCACAATGTTCTTATCTTTATTTCAAAAATTACAAACATATAGCATTACCTTTGCCAACACTTTCTTTTGAGAAGATAAAACACTTTCTGTATTCATCTTCATATATACATGATGAAAACCAAAGAATTAAGTTTTTCTTGCTCAATGTGATTTCTTGTTTTTGTATGTACCTATCATGTAATTGCATTAGTTAATCATTTTGATAATTATAAAAAAACATTTGAATGATAGCATAATAAATTATTGGAAAGTTTCATTTATTTACCAAAAAGAATGAGCTGTATTTACATTCACATCTTGATGCACTATATGTAAGATTGAGAATTGTCATAGCAAAATTCTTCAATTTTTTTGTATCGTTGCCAAATGTATTCCACCAATCAACTGACAAAAGTCAATGAGAAGAGTAGTTTAGATAACTTCATTTGATTCACTCATAAGTTCATAATATAAATCAAAACAACAAAAAAATATGTTCCATGATGTTTTTTCTTTCTTGTTCTAATTACTAATGATCTGCCGAACCCACTAACTTCATTCTCATATGAATCAAGTTGAACTAAAATATCACATCTTTCTTCTATAGTAGGCACCAAAATTTATAAGCATTCCATTAGCTCAGCCTTTATTCTTTTATCTTTGAGGACATCATTGTCATAATGAAAATGTGAGTTTAGACAATACCTTGCAGCATGTAAACGATGATACATTTGATTATCCCACCTATTATTAATTATTTGCCAAATTTTCATATATCTTCTTTTATCATTATCTATATTATACGCTATTTTTTCTTTTGTCGTTTTCATATGATTATTATACAAAAATCTCTTAACTAGCTTTTCATCTGAATCAACAACTCTCAACACCTTCACTAAAGATAATGTAATTTTAATAATATTTCATCTTGAGTAACAATTCGCATTACTACCTTGCGTTTCGGATTTTTAGTATAATAATCACTGCCTTGAAATTCTGGAGATAGAAACATGTTCTTCAATGTTATTTTGTTTGTATGAATACTCTGCAAAGTAAGATACAAAGTAGTAAAACATGTAATAGTAGGTCGTAGAAATTCTTAATCATTTGTGCATTTTCTCATCAAATTTAATACCCAAGTATGTCCATATATAAGTGTACTTACAACTTTTGTTTTTTCAATCACTTAAGCAAACTTATCTTAGCAATATCTTCAAAAATTAAATCTAGGCAATGAGTTACACAAGGTGTCCAAAAAATATGTTGAAAGCTATCAATTTCTTTTAACTTTATACATGCAACTTTGTAGTTAGGAGCTTTATCAGTAACTAACTACATTACGTTTTTCTCTCTAACTTCTTTAATTATCTCTATGAATAATTTTACCAAATTATTAGCTGTTTTTTTACACCACTAATCAAAATTTCTACTTTTACTATTAGTCCAGCTATCTGTCATTATGGTACAACCAGTCTTCAAATATGTCTTCTTGTAGTCCTTTAATTTTATTTGCACTTTATCAACTTCTTCTTTTAGAATTGAAGTCTACGTATCATTGTAGGTTGGTGGTGGTTTCAATCATCGACCATAATTTTCCACAGCTTCAATCATTCTCCCAAAATATGAAGTGTTACATAAGTTAAATGATAAAACATTTGCAAAAAAGAACTAACCTATGGCATAATATACTTGCTTTCTTTCCTCTTTCTTGATGACATAGTTGATTGTTGGTTGTCGCGTATCTGAAGTTATAAATTGATCCATTGGTCCTCATGAAATTCCAATTGCACGAACATTGGGAGATGTAAGGCCACCACTAATTATGCCTTCATCCAAACATTCATTTATATGCAATTCAAGATTGTCTTTTTTTTTTCTCTGTATTTCACGTTTTTGTACCTGCAAATAATTATTGAAAGATTTTACAACACTTTGTGGGCTTTGTAACATGCTTTAGCATCTTTTTTAGTTCCACCCAAGTGTTGTTTCTTTCTTCAAACACCACCTTTATAAGTTTTCTTACAATAATTTCATATCAAGTTTCCCTTTTTTTTTATCATCAGGATCTTCTTCAATGCAATGTTCTGATGCTGGATCCCGCCGTGACATTTTTTCTCAAACCTAACAATGTACTACAAATATAATTCAATAATATAAGTTTTCTTACAATAATTTCATATCAAGTTTCCTTTTTTTTTCATCAGGATCTTCTTCAATGCAATGTTCTGATGTTGGATCCCGCCGTGACATTTTTTTCTCAAACCTAACAATGTACTACAAATATAATTCAATAAGGATCCAATAACTTCAATTACATTGTATGCAAAAGCTCAAATTACTAAGCATACCCAAATATTAACTTTGCATAATGTAGCAAATATTAACACCATACGACAAATTTGAATTATTAACAAGTAACAACATATTAGAAACTTAACGCAAAACAATTATTGAAAAACACATAAAAATCTAAAAGAATTGTCTACGACAATGCATCAATTACCATTGTCATGTTCTTTAACATGATATCAAATCTAAATAGAAGAGAAGAAGACAAGCAGCTCTTCCAAAGTGAGAACATGTTTGATCTAGAAATAAAGAAAAAGAAAAGAAAAAAAGCATCCACAAAAAAAATATATAATAAAAAAGGTAATTGTAGTAATTGAAATTTTTCATGTTTTTTATTTATTTATATAAAACAAAATAATATAATAAATATTCTTCAATTGATTCGGTAAAAGATTGAACATAGTTGTCTACCATGAAGCACAAAAAAAACAGCATGAACTAAGGCACTTAAAAAATTTGAAGAAAATATAATAAGTTAAAGATGCATTAAATGCTAAGTCATAAAGGAAGGATACAAATCCCAAAACATATAATAAACTAAAACACCACTTGTGACACTTGGCAACAATGGGAGGACCACCGTCAATGGAGTACACGTCTAGACTCCAAATGATGACAATAGTAAAATAAAGATGCACACGTAATATGAGTGTAAGGATGACACGCATGAAGAAAATAAGTTCAAGGTCTTGACTTTGCAAGCCACATTGCCACAACATCGTAAGCCGCAGCCCTAGCCCTGGCCATGGGGATACACACAAAGTAACGAAAGCGCCATGTGGACACACTGTATACCATCACCAGCAACACACAGAGGGTGGCCAATCATGACCAAAGAGCTGAGAGAGCGAGAGGGTGGCCATGGACAGAGAGACTAAGACAAAGATAGAAAGGTGGCCACCTATCTTCGGTGTCAATCATGGAGAGGAAGAGACTCAAAGAGAGAGACTTATAGTTGCAATCGAAATTCAGATGTTGGGCGATGGCTCCACCAGCTATAGCTCTAGTGTCTAGCAATTTCATAGGCGTGCAACGATGGTTGAAATCTTCAATTTCACATGTGATTTGGGATTGAGAAAAAGGGATTTAGGGATACAAACGGGGTTTAGTTAGGGCTATGTGTGAAGCCCTTATTTTATTTTTATTTATTTTTTAATTAAAAAAACTAAACAGACTCCATTCCTGAGGTGTACACCTCAAGCATGGAGTGTACCACGGATGGAGGCATACGCCTCTACCAAATGAGGCGCATGCTTCAAGGATGTGTGCGCAGTGCGCCTCATGACAAGGCCTCAAGGCGTTTTTTTCTAAAAAACACTTTGAGTCACATTTTTTTGTGTGAAGTGTATGCTTCTTACAACATTGTTGTGAAGTAGAACAAGGCAAAGCGATGCACTAAGCTGGTGACCCAATGAGTAGCTAAGCAATGCATAGTGAAGCTTAATTAAGTTTCATGGCAGAAATAATCTAACACATTATATCAACAAAAATCATGTCAAAAATTAAAAACGAAAGAAAAAAAACATTTTTTCTTGCGCCAAAATCAGAAATGAAAGATGGCACTGTTTTGCTATTTGGAAGAAAGTTTAATTAGTTGTTATCAACAATTATA